>OOFC01015698.1:57444-76547 GCA_900323345.1 Pseudochromis fuscus | reverse complement strand
ATGCTCATGTAGGTATTCATAGAGTTCATTCCCAGGCCCGTGTTCATGTTGCCAACAGAGGTGTAACACTGTTAATGAGGGAAAGAAGCATTCATGAGTTTCATCTGGCACTGGCATTAAACAGTGAGGAATAAAAGGCAACTTATAGTAATTACTAAACACAGCAAGTAGTTATTATTCAAATCAACAAAATTCACATTATTAATAATTCAAAAATAATTCGTCGTTACTGCTCATCTTTGATGCGCAATAGATCGGAAGGACTGAAATAGTTTTGTAGTCGTTTGCTCTCGCGCTAAAAAGTCTGAAAATTAAAAACACTGATGTACATGTTTAACAATCAGCGTAATGCTACTACTGTTTTAAGTAAACCGAGTTAAATAATCCGCTGAAAATGTACAATGTGGATGAAAATGTTTTCACCTAATATGACTGTACTCACACAAAAAATAGCGACTGCAACGCAAATATTTGAATCAATCTCCCGCAAAAACCAAACAGCACAGATGTTTATTGAGCGTAAACGTGACAAAAAAATAATCTGATTTAGTAAAGACACGTATAGACTTATGAAATTATAATCCGAGTGAAAAGTTTGCCCCCCTACATGTCAAGCAACTTTGTTAGGATAGTGCGCTGCGTGGAGATGGGGGAGGATTTGGAGGCGCCTCAAGTCAATATTTGATCACAAAGTTAATATTATCTCAGGGCTAATATTGAGTTGTATAAAATGGGATCGGCTTTAGACGGAAAAAAATATATATTTAAGGTACCCACCTCGGGCTCTCCGTAGTAGGTGCTCCAGTCGGTGTGTTCGTGTCCTTCCATTTTAACTGCTCCAAGCATCATGGAGGACTTTTACAAAGCGTCTCCCAGCAGAGGAAAAGCCAAAAGTCTCTCTAATAGTAGGTGACTGGGGACCACTGCGTGTATTTAGGTCGTCGGTGTGTCCCTTCGTCAAGGGCTGGCGCATGTGTCTTATGGAGCCCGCCGTGAAATGCGTCTGTCAGTGACTGGAGTTCAAATGACGCTCCGTGCTGCTTGTTAACGCTGTGATATAGCTGTGTGCGCTAGGCAAGCCTCCAATCCCTACTTCTACGCCTTGGGCCCTATTTGAATAATCTCCTCGCACCTAGGCGTGAGACTCCTCAAGCTTCCCCCCCACCCCAATTGTACACCTGCGCTGACTGAAAAGAACAGTTTCATATGAAAAGCTTCATTATAAACTAATCTTATTGTATTTTGGCAGGGGCAGAAAAAGAGGGGAACTATAAAAGGAATGTTTGGCGCTCTTCCTTGGTGTGCTTTTCATTACGCACATCCTCCAACGTGCTTATTCCACTTCAGCTGAGCTGAAATCATAATCCATTTTTATCGGCTGCGTTCAAGGAATTTAAAGCCTACATATAACTCTTAATTATTTTTACACTAGCAACACTAAAGCACATGAAAACGTTTTTAATTACAAAAGAATGGTTTAACGATAGGAATCCACATAAAGGAATGTTTTAGTAAAGCTAAAGCATGAAATAATAGCTGTATTATATATAATATACTGCCAGAGTCGTGTTGCTGTATAAATCCAGGTGTAATATGTATGCGTTACTTAAAAAGTAATCTCATATTTATATGTGTGTGTTGTTAACCTGAAGAGAATAATCTTATAGCTGCTGTGCATAAATGTGTAGTGCACATGATTTCACCATTGTTGAGCGAATTGGTTCATTTTACAGTGAAAGTAAAAAGTAGCATAAGTGATTATTATCATCACTTTGTCTCTGCTGGTAAACAATTATGTTCCCAATTTAAAAAAAGAAAAGAGAAGAAAAATGCTTTCCAAACTTTTGTTTTTATTAACTCTGCGTCATTTGTGTTAAAATAAATCAGTAATATTTGCACAGTAAAAAGAAATGTTTAAATCTGATTTCTTAACGTGAATGACTGAATTACTGTTTCTAAATATTTTAATTAGTATTGAATATGCCAGGCACAGCTTCAGAGCGCCCTCTCTCGGTTGCTGCCTCGAACTAGTTTTTGCTGTGTGTGGCACATGAGGCAGTTTTTTAAACTCCGTGAAACGTTTTTATAAAATCATCAGAATCTATGAACTTTCTCTTTGACTTTTTGACACTAAATAGATGCAGAAGAAATTAGATTACAAGTACTTAGTAATATCAAGAATCCAACTCTTTTACTCACCTTTTTTATTTGTTGAACTGAATATGCATATGACATAAATCTTAATTCAGTCTGTGCGTAAAAGTATCGGCTAAAGGCAGATTTTTGTTTGTGTTGTTTATTGAGAGGCCTTTAAATAATTATGACCTACTGTTTTAATCTGCCGGTGCGGGTAAAGGCCTGGAGGTTGCTGAGGGCCCCTTAATTCTCGCAACCCCGTACAGTATTTGTATGACACAAACATCAAGGTGAGGCTGCAGAGCGGTGCCAGCCACGTGTCGGTGGTTGTACATCTATTTGACTGCATATTTACGCAAGAGCATAACTATCAGTATAGAGCCCCATTAGTAAAGGCGAGTAAACCTGTCGTGTTGACGAGGGACTAACACAGTCTGCTTAACTTGGAAATGAGATCATGAGAAAAAGCTCTGTGTGTTTGAGGATTTGGGATTGCACCGGCGGAGAGCTGGAGATGGTCAAATCTGCGCCTCCTCGGCTTCACTCAGTCAATACCAGTCTTTTTTTTTTTAATATATTTTTTTTAATAATTGACACAACACCACGCCAATAGCAATTAAAAACTTTAAAAACACACACACCAAATATTTACATAATTTTATATTTATACAGTTCAGGGTCAGATACATACTTCAGCTTGTTCAAAAGGAAAGTGTTTTGTGTAGGACCATATGTTATGTAAGTACATGCGGGTGTTCAAATGTTAATAGATACATTTTTAAAGGTCATATTTCAAAAATATTAAGACAATTATAAAATATTTAAGTTGGTTTCACAAGAATTTACACGTTTCTGCTCCATAAATGTATTAAAAAATAGGTCCATACTGCTGTCTCCAGCCCCGTGTGTGTGTGTGTGTGTGTGTGTGTGTGTGTGTGTGTGTGAACAGCAGATACTATGATGTTTGTGTTGCGCACGGTGTTTTTCAGTGTCAAACAATCTGGGACATTTTCTACACAAGTTCATAAACTGAACAAGAACTGACCTCAGCTGTTATTCACTTATCAATCTGTGGTTATTTCAAAATTACAGACACATGTCCTCAGTATTTTTTTTTTTAAATGGGTCCTTGACCTGCATGACATTATGTTCCTGAATGAGACATGTTGCTAATTCCTAGTTAATCATCAACCTGCCACAGTCCACTCACATGGGTGAAGGTCACATTTTGGATTTAGTCAAAAACCAAAAAAAAGAAAAATTCATCTGAAGGCCTTGAATGCACTTTCTCTATCTCCATATTTTTCTATTTCTTATTTATCCTGTGGTGTGTGTGTGAGTGTGTGTGTGCTAATACACCACTCCACTCTTCACAATAGTTGGTTTGATTACGTTTTCACATGAGGCACAAAAAAGTTGGGTAACATCTCTTGCAGGTTACAGAGGCACATCAGTCAGTGCTGGTCTGACCATATTTAGACTTTGTCTCGAACTCTCACAGATCTGTAACTCGCCTCCTTTTTTGTCTGTATTCGACTTGTAATGCAAAAAGAGTTTTTATCGTGTTACGGTTCAACTGAAAGCTTTTAAACATTAGAAATATTGTCAACAAACTGAGAATCCATTAAAAATATCAGAAATGTCACCATCAAGTCATGATATTTAAATCTTCCTATGTCCTATGAAATAGATGTAAATAAATTGTGCATTGCAGTTTATCTACAAGTCAAGTCTGTGCTGCATTGACTGATTAGATTTAAAGCTGCAACAGTGATGGTGGTGCAGCTTTAACTCACCAACCCATGACTGAAAAATCTGAGACAAAATTAACTTTGCATTATACCCACATTTAATTGAGATGGACAATGGCTCATACAGTATGCAAGACTGTTATTGAATGATAAAATATTAAATCACAATTCTGCAACATGCTGAATGTGATGAAATATAAATGATATCAAATGAACAGCAACACCAATTTCTTAAAGATGGAAATCCACATACAGTTGTTTGTTTTTGTAAATATTACTTCATATGAAAACTGCTGAGCCCGTTTTGATGTGTTGCACATTAAAACCATGATTATATTTTCATCATTGCTTAAAAAACTGTTCAGTAGTTCATTTCAAATCGGAGCACAGTGATTGTCGATGGCTGACGATCATTGCTGCAACATGCTACATTTATTGTCAGTCCTTCTGTTCCCTGCTCAGGCTTTCACAACCCTGTGCATACAGTGGAGACGAGAACAGAACTGCATTTACTTATACACACAAGGATGAGTCAAAACACCCAGTGTAGCTCATTGTGTTCATGTGAAACTGACACATTTCCAAAGATTATTCCTATTTTTCAGTAGTCGAACCCGCGGTGGAGCCATCCCTGCTCCTCCAAGCTGGGTTTCCTCCCTTGATCAATTATCCTCCATGATGATCAGCAACACATTTCACACATTCAGGTGTCACTCCTCCACTGGTTATGACAAGAGAAAGCAGTAAGTGGTAAAAGTTTAATGACTCAGTTAAAGAAGTAAAAGCACAGCACCTACATGAGCAAAGGCCCTAAAATGCCACTGGGAGGTTTTCTTGGGTGCAGGGCAGGGGGATGGAGAGCGGGTGATCTCTGCTCTGTGAGAGGAAGGGGGAACATTCCTTCAAACACCCGGGAGTTGTTGGCAGGAATGTGTTAACTTTAAGTTTCAACTTTCAAAGTAAGCTTTTCTTTTTTCTTTTTTCTTTTTTTTTTTCAACTGAAATTAAAAGATCCACCTATGAATGTCTCCTTTTTGTTCCTTTGTGACTCACACCAAATCACACACACCAGCACAGGGGCAAAGGGTTAAGCATGTAATTCATCAAAATAAAATTAATAACGAGAGTCTTCCTCTTGGAAAGTGTTGAAAAAAAAAATGTTTGCTGCCAACTTGCCTGTGGTGACAGTAAACATTCCAGAGCCGGGCTGGAGTTTGGACTTGCCATTATCTGCCACAGCTGTGACAACGCCTGTTGGCTGCAGGTTTGTGGCTGGCCACACTGTGTTTACCTGGAAATGAATCTGAAAAGCGGCTGGACTGGGAAGGCACACAACCCAGCTAAATAAAAACTGAGAGTGGTCATTGCAACGAGATGCAGTGGGAGGGAGTCCAAAGTTATTGCACTGGCCCCAGTGGGTCAGGGCGCAAACACAGGCGTAAACGCACTAAGGATATCCTCAAATACGCACCTTTTGATATTGAGAGGAATGTGGCGAGGAATGCCATTCGATATGTTTTATGTTGACTGTATCCAGGGCATTGCAGATTCAATACTTGTCTCTTGTCATGTTAAAGGATCCTGTGTTGACCGCTGACCTTCATTTATCAAACAAGGTGACAGTTTATCTATCGGACCACAGGAGTAGAATAAGGAAGGTGGGATCCTCAGAGATGCACAGATCAGATGACACTAAACAATGCATGTGGCAACTAAAGGAGAGTCTTTGAAAGCTGAGACTGTTGCAATATAAGGTTTTTATTTCTTACACAGATTGAGGTGCCACCTTGTAGCAAAGCACATTAATAAAGGGTTAATATGTTGGAACTAAAAGCTTTATTATGATCAACAGTTCATTCACTTCTGCTTTATAATTCAGTTTTAAGATCAAAATAAGCCCAATAATTTTGAAAACTGCCCTCTGCAGGTTATGCTATTTTCTAGAAAAGGCCTGAACCAAATTCAATATTAACAACTTATTAACATTTATAAGTCCATACTTGGAGGCTCATTTAACATTGACACCCATAACCATTTATTAATAAATTTCAAACATTTATACTTGGATTACTGCCAAATAGGAAGGATAAAAACCTAACAATGAGATTTTTTTACAACTTAGATATCAACAAAATTGTTAATTTTAATGGCTTTTAATAATGTATGCTTTATTAATTATTGATGAGGCATTCAGGTGCAACATTGAAGCATTTTAAGAGGTGTATTCTGAGAAAGAGGTGTATATTTAAAAACATTTTTACATGAAATAATTAATTGCAGATAACTGGCAGATTTCAAATCACAAACCAGTTTACAGAAGTGAATAAAAACCTTATTTCTCATGATGTGATGTATTATATCCACCTGCTCTCTGACACAGATGCAGGTTTCCTTGTAATGTCTGAACTTTCTAAGAAACGTGGATGGGATGTGTATTAGAGCCACAAGATTTAATATCACCAAATCAGCACATTGTTATTCATTAGTGGACCAACTGCAGAGTCAATACACATTTAATCACAGACTGAAGGCAATTAAAACAGGAGGGGGGCCAGTAGTGCTATGTTAATTAAAGTGCCAGGCTCCCACGGGAAGCTCTGTGTCTAAATATCACTACAATCAAGTCCGTGCAATAATCCATGATGAGCTATTGCTGTTCACACGCGGCCGGCGTTGCTGTCAGATCCACGTCAGCCTGGACGAGAGGGCAAACCCGGCGCCATGATTAAAAAGTTGTATATCAGTAATGGTCTTTCTAATCCGGACCACCCTCCTGGGACACAGACTGCTGCTAGCATCTTTTCTCTGACAGTCACATTAATCCGTGAACTATTTTAATCTTAGTTTCGGTCTGATAAAGTGACGTGAAATAATGCTCCTCAAATCTACTGGACTGCAGCCATCGCTGAGACCCCTCTTGAGAAAACATGCACACACACATCTCTTCATCTGAGTGGTCCGTTTCCTTTTTCCATCAATCACTCAGTCAGTCAGTGAAGTGAGGTTCATATCTGCTGCCGTCTTATCTGTATTCCAGGCTGATGGGGAAATTCAAGTTTGGGATTACCTCTGACTGCTGACCCGAACTCATCTCAGAAAACCGGCCATCCCTGCGCTTTCATTATCCTCCTGCTTCGAAGCGCCATGCAACATAATCTCACTCTGTCTTGAGCAGGGAGTCGCTGCTGCCATGTATAAAAAAAAAAAAACAACCCTGAATGTGCTCTCCTGGTGTTGCATACACAAAATTAAAAGCAGTGAATTTTTATCTGCATTAGAAGACAGACAGCATCTTCCACCTTCTACCAGGGAGTTGTCTCCTTCCTGTATGTACTGAAGGCCCATCCATATGCAGATGGCTAATTTGTAGTGTTTACAGAGCGGCATAGAGGGGGCTGACAGCTCATGAAGAGGGCTCAAAAGGGGACTGCCTACGTGTCACCCCAGGAGCCTGGTGTTAAAGCCTGCCCTAGCAGAGCAACAACATAAGTGTCCAATCTGTGTTTGCTTACCCGTGGACACCGAGGCCTGAGTCCTGCCGTGGAGGCCCGTAAATTGTGCCTTTTTTACAGGCCCTGACAGCTAACAGGCTATTGGGAACAGGGGCCCAATGACACGGCCACTCAACAGATTAGCACCTCATCAGCCTCCTGCAGCTTCGAACAAATATGGTCCCTGCCTCCTTCAAGATACAATAGGGCGGCCACTGCTAAACAGCCCCTCGGCAGGAGAGCCCCCGCCCTCCCCTTCTTGAGCCACAAAACGTCCTGGTCTGGTCTTTCTGTGGGCCACAGCTGCATCAAGGGGGCCTTTCCCAGTCCCCTGAGCCCACCCCGACCCCAATTGGCAAGATGTGTGTATTTCAGGTGAGCAAATATTGCCACTTGCTTGAGAGTTCAATGGCCATGCCTTTCATAGGGGGGGCAGGGGGTTGTGTATTGCACCTCTCTGCTTTGCAACAGGGGTACATGTGGCCTCACACAGCAACCAGTCCGCAGGATGATGGGTCAGGGGAATTCTCCAGGCACAGCTGGAGTCAGCAAATCAAACACACCTATATAGCTCATCTGCATTTTCCCAGACGAAGAAAGAGTTGCCAGCTTTCATTTCCTCTCTCCCCGCTGCAACAAAGGAACGATGTCCCCACAAGTCACCACACACCCAGCTTTAACCTTTTGTTTCTGCAGTAACACTCTGACGTCTTAATAACACACTGTTATCTTTTCATGGGCAAAAAAAAAATTCCCTAATGGACAAACAAAACTCTCATGATTCGGGCTATTAGGAAAAAAGGTAAACATGCAGGGGAATAGAAAGTTGATCTTGTCAACCTCTCGTTGTGTTTTGGACACCTTTGTCTCCAATACACACAGGCTTCAAGAATAAATGGCCTGTGCAGCTGTGGGTATTTGTCACCAGGTCTCACTGTGAAACAAAATGTGGAAAATATACAGACAGTCAATGAAAACACAACATTTGAAGATCTTGCTTTGACAACTTTTTTAGTGAGTGGTGAACAAAACTGAATGTTATGTTACAAATGACCAAGGCTTGTCAATTAAAATAATATGAATGATAAAATAAATACATTCTGAGATTGTATTAGAAATTATTTTTCCTGGAGCTGATGCCCTTCAACCAAAACACAGGCAGCAAAAGTGAAGCTGTGTGACTCATGTGGGCTGAACCCAGCTACAAGAAAAGGTCACATGACTGCCAGTCCACCAGATACACACCAATAGATTTTGGTTTTGCTGCTTTAGACACTTATGACTTAGCAGTTATATTCTAGGATAGTTCCTCCAGTAAACATATAGTGAATATGTCGTATAATAAATCACTATTCACTGGCTGTAAGACAGCACTGTGAGGACGAAAGGCCACCAGCTGAATGCCACAACAACAAGTCCCTCTGATAAAGGCCAAGACCACAACTAAAGAGTACAGGGCCAGCTTAGGTAAAGACTACAGGCCTGTGGCAGCAGCCAGCTGTGTATTAGGTCAGAAGATGATGTGTCAGTGCGGACCGAAGACCACCTCCATCCCCCCCGCCTGGAAGTCAAACAGAAGTGTGGGTAGCCGTGTCCTGGGAGGCCTTCTCTGCCATCACAGTGAAATGGAACTGGCCCAGAGAGCAAACAAGATCTCTCCCCATCTCTCCCCCAAGCCCAGACCAACCTTGTCTGGGTGATGGGTTTTTCTGTTGTTCTGTTTGTTTGCTTGTTTGGTCTGGAGCCCATGGATACCCAGCATGGTGGTAAGAGAGGAGAAGCGCTGGAATATGGAGGACGTGGAGGAGGAGAAGGGCGGAAAGGTGGTCGTAGAGGTGGGGGGTGGAGAGGAAGCATGACACACAGACCTCCTCATGAGGTGACGAGAGCCCTACATAGACGCTACCAGTCAAAGCTGCTCAACAAACACACACAGACCCCAGGATCAGAGCAACAAAGGAAGATCACTGTTTCAGATCCTTCAGCAGATCTTTTTCGTGACGCTCAGCCTTGTTACACAGTCTAGATTCATGCAGATTATTCATCAGCTTTTTAAAATGTGTGTCACAGTTTGTTTTTGGCTATATCCAGACACAATATGTGACTCTGGTATTCAGCTATTAGCACAGATCCTTTTTTGAATGTTGTAAAGTTTAACACATATGACTTTTTGTGTATAATGTATAATACTACTGACACTCTGTGCAGGAAAAATAACATTTATATCCATCTAAGGATGCTTTTGTTTTCAGAAATCTACAGCAACAACTATTCCTATCCAATTTCACAGGATTACCCAACAGAGAGTGACACCTTCTGGCAGCAAACAGAACTGTTTTCTCATGTGAGGGAGGACAAACCCCTCAAATAATCAGTCAGTCATCTTCTCTACCTGCTTATCCAGATTGGGTCACGAGGATCTGCTGGAGCCTATCCCAGCTGGCAACAGGCGAGAGGCGGGGCACACCCTGGACAGGTCGCCATCCTATCACAGGGCTCCCTCAAATAATCATTTTCTTCCATTCTAATAACATCATAGTCTCATAACGTTAATAATCAATACTTGCTGCATAATCCCTGATATTAAATCACCATTAAAAATAAAACAACTCACCTGCCATTAGGAGGTAGAAACTGAACAAGAAGCTGGTTTATATGAAGTTTGGATATAAGATCCCCTCTGGACATTTTTGAGGATATATATAAAATACTCTTTCTAGTTTGTAGTGTGTGTTAGTTTTTCTTCCTAATGGAAAATCCAGAATCTATAAATATGACTCATCAGGAAAAAAAAAGTATCTAAGACGTGTGATTCAATAAAAAATCCACTCTTAATGTTATGTACTATCCACAAAAATTACATACAGGACTGTGATTGCCGTTTGAACTACTTTTTCCCTCTAAGTCATTGAGATTTAAGTTGAAAAAGCATGAATGACTTGTCCAGCCAGAGGAGGGAGACATTGCATCTTAGTTTGTCTGATACACTCCTGCTACAGTGTATCCTTATGATGAAGTCCACATCTTGAATCACTCTGACTAACAGATAGAGCAGCGCAACCTTGAGGATCTGAAAAAAAAAGATACATTAAGGCTAGTCGTGATCGCCAACAGTGGTCATTTTGTATCAAGGGACACACTTTAAACATTGTACTAACTGTCTATTCTCTGTAGTAGGGAACTACACCTTCAACAATAGTCCCTTTCAGAAGTGCACTCCTCCAGGACAAAGTCATTTTATTATGGGGCCACATTTGATACTTGAAGGGAATGAGCGACAGCTTTTTATCATGAGTGATTTCAAAGACTTCCACAAACCCCCGCGTCACCACCACCCTCTGTAACTATGTCATTACTCGCTTGTGGTGAGCGACTGGCTCGGCAAAGCGCTCAGTGTGGTGCAACAATCACATCCAGCTGCTGCCAATGGGATCGGACATGTCAGAACAACTACACACACTCTCACGTCTTCTACACAAAACTGTAAGCCAGGGCTGTTTATGCACACAAACCCCTGTCTTTTATCTTTTATTGTGAAACATTTTGTGATGTCTTCTGGAGAAAGGTGCTGTATAACTGAGGCAGGAGAAGGAGAAAGAAAGAAAGACAGTCAGAGCTTTGCGACATCTGTTTGTTGTACAATTAAGTTGAATTTTTTATTCCATTGGTATGTACTGAAATATACAAAACACTGACACCTGCCAATCCAGTGGCAACAGAGACAGGAAAGGGGACAACAGGAAACAGGAACGTGCTCCCAAAACACACCAACAGAGAAAACTAAACTCCCACGTGACCAAATGTGTCACTACACCTAGAGTCTACTTTGTCTACTGTAGACAGAAGGGAGGTTGAAATGGCCCAGACAACATAACAAACAAGGAAACTGACATCAATATTTTGTTCTATGTAAAACCCAGTTCTGCCACCTCTGCTAGCTGTAATGTCTCAGATACTAGCAGAGCATCAAAAACACATTTTCCACAACTGGAGAGCTTCAAAAGTCACATTCAAGAACACTGTGAAAGGACAGGAAAAAGGGGGACACACAAGACACAAGAGTCCTTTGCTTATTTGAACCTAAACAGGAGTCCATCATTGCATTTACCTCCACTTCAGGGTTGTGGTCTTCACAAGAAATTCACAATGTAGATTAAGGAAAACCACAACAGTTTGGAAACACTGAAATGAACATTTGTTAACGTATTTGGCCAGGGTCTGTTGGTCTCTTCCACCAGGCGACAGTTAATAACACTCACACACTATTAACTGTCACTGACAGATCATACACACTGCAGCTAATGTTGTGTGAGCTGCATCAACTTCCTACTGTTCATCACTTTGCATCTACACCGGAAATGCAAATTTTAAAAAACTGTTCTGTAGCAGCGAATAGTGTTTCTATTCAATTGCTATGTTCAATACTAATATAGTGCAAAAACCTACCGCAATTACTAAATACATTAAAAAAAACATACACATACATGTGATAGTTCCAGTTTCACGCCAAAGGACAGTCTCACAAACAGTCTGGAAATGAGAACAAACTCATGTGTTTAATTCTCTGTAAATCCCTTGTGAAAAGTGCCCTTTACTCCTGGTGTAAGATCCTCTCTTACATCAAGAACATAGCCATTATTACTCAAAGTTGTCCAAAAATTGTGTGTACATTAACATAACTAGCTATTGCTATGGTTTGTGGTGATTGTTTGCACAAAATGGACAATGAATTGAGCAAATCCATGGAATGTTTTCATACTATACAAAAAGGAAGTGAGAGCACTTCTCTCTCCTGATAGTTTCTTAATGTGTTTCTGTGACACGCATCTCCATCTGCTTACTGTTTGTAGCAGTGCTACAAATTCAGTTTGGGTTTTTCCCACTTTTAAAGCTCGTGGGGAGCGATTCTCCACCTGGTCGGCTTCTTCTCTCTGTTTTCTGCAACAAACAGTCCTGGAGGGAAAACCTGCCGCTCCCAAAGCTTCATGCAAAAAGTCCTTGTGACAACCCCAGTCCTTCATACATGTGATGCACTAGGTCCCCTCTGCCACTAGGGGTCCTCTTCCATGTCATCCAGGTTGGGAGCCATGATAAAATGTTTGGGGTAAACAAGACTGTGCTCGTCTGCATACTCCTCCCAGCGTGCGTCATCGCTCTCGTGGGTGATGTAGCGCTCGCCTCGTCGTGTCTCGAACTCCCTCAGGTCCAGCCATGTCTGATAGTCCTGAGGAAAAGAGACATGAAGATGTCAGTACAGTTCTTCATCGGGCATAAATTCAATATATCTGCTTTGAAGTCTCTGTATTTGTGATTGGTGTTCGACTTCCTATAGTTCACAGGCTTTACACTATACGTCTTACCCTGCATACCAAATGTTTCTACAGTAAGCTCTTGATCCCAGGTTCAAGATTTCACATGCTCATAAGAGAATGGACGGTGAAATGCAAGAAACTGTCCACAAGGCCATGCAATATAAATTAACATAAATAAAACTCAAGTCTAGAAAGAGGAACAGAGAAGCAAAATGTCAAAATATCAAATAGTCAGTCTTACGGACCCAACCTTGAAAGAGGAACAAGAGACCTTTATCAATGTTGCAGAGATATCACTGCAAACTTCAAATTAATGCTGATTTTAATGGATTTACTAAATCCTTTTGTTATTCTTTTCCTTGCTTATTCAGATTGTGTATTAGGTGTCCTGTCTCTTTCTGGTGTCCAACCCACATGGGCTTGAAAGACAAACCATAACGTCAGAGGCCACATCATTAATCCTAATATGTAGCTCCACAAATTCAAAATGGGTACAATTCAGAACCTTCACTATACAAGAGACAAATGTCCTGTTACCATGGATACAGTCTCCTCTGTCTCAACTGACACAAATCTTCAATAAATCTCATCAAACTAGACATCTCCATTATAAAATAACCAGCTCAAGATAGAGTCAGACACCACAAACCAAACAAAATTTTTCACTTGAACCTTGTCAAACAAATACTTTCTCAAATTATTGTTCAAGTCCATGAAACACAGAATGAAATCCACAAAATCCTCCCTCCACAGGAATCCCTTTGTATCTGTCCACCTCAATGTATTATATTGAAATTACATCACATTAAATTACACCAATGATATTGAAATAATTGTGTTTCCTACTATTGATGGTCAGACAACCATCAGGAAATTCATTTTAATATTGCCGAAAAAGTCCAGGTGTGATTTGACTCAATTATGACTGTAAGAATTAGCATCTGTCACCTGTAACCAGGGGTGGCTGAGACACTTGTCCACGCTGTACCTTTTCCTCATCTTGACTTGGAGAAGATTGTTGATCAGATCTGTGGCTGTGAGGGGAAACAGATAATGTAAAGATTATATCAATAAACCAAACCTCAAAGATATGTGACACAAACAGCTGCGGTCAGACATGCAAAACATGCTAGAGATAAAAGATGGCAATAGTTCATTAAAACAGCATTAAAGCAAACTGTAGTGGGTTTAGTATACATCAGCATCAACAACCTCATCTGCTGTTTCATACTGAACACTGTGTGGGGCAGTTGAGGACAACTGAAAGTGAATCATCTCAACCACAGACAAAGAAAAGTCAGTAGAAAGTTCAGACCCAGACGTGTAGGTGGGGAGGATAGTTTGGGAGATACATGTCTAAGTATCAGTTTGACAGTAAACTCCAGGTGCAGCATCTTACAGAAGTGAAGCAGAGTTTATATCGAGCATAAACTAACACAAACTGTCTTCCTACCCTCTGCAGAGATGTCCTTCCAGGGCGTTGGGGGGTACATGAAGGCAGCGTTCTGGATCTGGTCGTTAATGTCCTCGTCTTCATTAAAGGGGAAGGTCCCGCTCAAGCTGACGTACACGATGACTCCCACTGACCACATGTCTAAGGAGCGGTTGTAGCCTTTACTGCGCAGCACCTCTGGAGCCAGGTAAGCTGGAGTGCCCACTACTGACCGCCGGAACGACTTCTCCCCAATGATACGGGCAAAACCAAAGTCACACAGCTTCACCTGGAAAAAGACAGAACAGCATCAACACACATTCACACACAGCAACATATACAAACATAAAACTGACATGTTCATACCTGAGGAAAAGGCTCTGCAGAGGCCAGTAGTACATTCTCAGGCTTCAAGTCACAGTGAACAATGTTTTTGAAGTGCAGATGTCTCAAAGCCACCAGGATCTGTTGCAAACACAAGTCCATAAGAAGTGATTTAGCTCAGAAAATCCAGATGACAATACTGTAAACTGCAGCGTCTAAACAGTTTAATGTATAGAGCGCGTGGTATAAACACAGTGCTGTTGTATAATCCATGCAGGAGAATCTATGGTGCTGCCATATGGAAAAATAGTAGCAATATAAGCATACTAATGCCCTTAAATACTTCCATCTTGACCAGTACCTTCACATAAAGACATATGATCTCATCTCATCATCTCATCTATATTCACGAGGTCTGGTGTAAGCTAGCGGTGCACGCATGTCTGTGTATGGCCCGGTACCAAAACCACAGTGCGCCTGGCTCCACTATCCTGACCCTGGCTTTGACAGAAGTCCTCCCGGCCACATCAGAGCCGAGCCCGCCGCAGTTAATGGGGCTGTTGTTAATGGCCCCGCTCCCGTTTGGGACCCAGGATCCACAGAGGCCCAGGAGCCTGCTGCTCTTCTAATCAGGCCGCAAAGCCACCAATACACTGGAGGCTGTAATCCACGGCCAGAGAGGAGGCCTGGGATGCCATGCAGACCGATCCCAGTAAACAATTCCCCCAATCAGCTCACCACAAGAATAAACAGGACCTAGAGCTGGAGCAGACGCTCATCACACCCCCAACAACAGGACACAAAGAGAGGAAGGAAAGCTAGAGTAGGACATTCAGGGAAGAGTTGAAGGAATACACAACTTCAATATAAAAAATGTGAAAAGCTAATGCAGTTAATCTAATTGATGTGACTACCGTGCAGATTTCCAGCTCGTACACAAGAACAGGAGATTAGTCCGAAGAAAACAGACAGCAGGAGGTGGGGAATAGCATTGTGGAGAAGCATGTTTCACCACTGACCTGTGTGACGAGGAACTTAGTGATCCGTTCAGGCAGTTTGCTCTTCTCGCTCGACAGGATCATCTCCAGCATGTCGCCGTGCAGCTTCTCCATTACAACGAACACCCGCTCCGGCGTCTCGAACATGCACTCCAAGTTAACGATACCTGGGTGATGCAGGTTCTGAAGAAAAACAGACAAACCATGTGACATCTTTGCCTCTAAAGCACAGTCCTCAGCCTGCAGTATAAGCTTTAGATAGGAGCTGTTATGCTTGGAGTTAATCAGAGACTGTATGTAGAAATGGACAAAAAAATGACGACATTAAACTCCTGGCTTCGAAATGTGAGTCCACAAACCAGCAGGTGAGGTCACGTTAGCTTTGTCCATTCTGTATACAATCTACTAATCGAATACTATCCACTGAAAACTGATGCAACTCTTGAATTTGGTTTTGTTGTATCATCATTTGTCACCTGTAATATGGCCACCTCATTCCTCAGCTGGCTCTCTTGTTTTGTAGGAAACCTCATCTTGTCGATAACTTTGATGGCCACATCTCTGCCACTCTTCCTGTGTTTGCCTAAAATATGACACATTGTTAAAAAAAGAGCAACTTTAAATAGTCTACAAATGTATTTTAATTCACTGCAGAGCTACAGTATATAAAATGTCAGTTTGAATTAAAAAAAAGAAACATACCTCCATACACAATGCCAAACTGGCCCGATCCCAGCACTTCATCAGAGAATATTTGGTAGACGGAGGCAATATCCTACACAGAGATAATTTGTTACTTAATAATTGTATTTTACTTTCACTTGAGGAAAACATTCCAGTGAACTTTCCATGCTGAACTTGGCAATCGGTTTCAGTTACATCATCTATGGTCTGGCAAAAGCTGTTGCTCTTCCAAAATGTTTTCTGGTGTTGCCAAATATTTAACTTTCACTCAGTGCAGAAGTGGAACTGAGTTGAAAACCCCCGTGACCAAAAAACACAAAAAAACACACGAAAAAAAGAGTCTGAACTTCCCTATTTGTGCAGCATTAAAGCTTCCACTGGATGTTTCAGCAAAAGAAACAGTAGGATACAATTTCTGATCTCACCACAGCAGCTACGTTAATAGCACATGAATGCATAAATGTGCAGGCTGTGCTGGGAAGTTGTGCAACAGCATCTCAAAGAAGAAAAAAAAAAGAAGCTCCACTTACCACATTCTCCTGGACCTGGCAGTTGGACACAGATATGCTGATGGACAGCTCTTCTGGAGAGGAAAACACATGATGAGTCCACATTTAACAGCTACAAAAAAAAAAGCATCCAAAGGATCCTGAAGTCATTGTAGTCGGAGGTGCATTGCTCACATACTCCTTTTTTCACAACCTTCAGTCTTATCGCAGCTGCATGCAATAAGTCACAGCCTCACATAATGAAGCATTTTATTACACAATAAATTGGCTATAAAATTGATCTGGAAAGCTATGTGTGACTGAATGGTGCAAGTATGCAACGCATTTCAAAACTGGGAATTCAGACAGCCGCAGGGGCTAATTCTGCATACTCGCCAATGAACACATGCCAAAGATAAAAGCCTGCAGAAAACTTAATGTTGTGATCACTTAGCTAAGGGTACACACAAAAATTTAATTTCAGTCTTAGAAAACATGCTTTGATTTTAATTGTCTGAAAGGACCACATAAATTGATATTGACACATTAAACATTAATCTTATTTATGGTCTAATATGCTTAATAAATTAATCCAGATCTAAGGATAGTTTGAAACAGCGTGTTTCCATTTCTGAGGGGTGTGTGGTTTTGAAAAATAAATGATGAGTCTCTTCTTCAGGTCTATGGCTTCTTGACACAGCCTTGTTTTCTAATATCATGCCTGTTCTTACAACACTTTGAGGCTAATGAGCATGACTCTCATGTGAATCAAGAATCCACAAATCAATTTCTAACCAAAGACTCTCAGATGATAGCACACAGCCTTTTTTTTAACTGAGGAGAATAAGACCTCTGTGGTGACCAATGAAAGTCAAGCTCTGTTTCTGTCATCTCCATCCAGTGACTACACTTCATCACTTCCTTTGGCCTACAGACAATAAAGCAGGGATTCCCCCTTCGTATCAAAACTTAAGGCAGGACATCAAAGGGCTTTTTGTTGACCACTTTCTCTTCATATAGGTCAACATTCAGAATGAAAGCAAGCAACATTTTTCTTTTTTTTGTGGTCTTTGCAGGTACCAACTCAGCCTCAGATAAAGAAAAACCCTGAAAGTGAGTCATCACTACACAAGTGGAAACACAATATTATACATGACACAGTCACAACCTGGCTACATCTCTAAGTGAAACTCATTATTTTTGGATCCTCTGTGAAGTTAATAATTAATTACTGTTCCAAATGTCAGTGTTATAAGTTCTACTCACTGTGATCTTTGCCCTGACCGACAGCACTGGCCACACTGGGCTGAGGGGTAACGGGCATCAAAGCCTGTCTGATGGCCTTCTCCCAGCCCTGGGCCACCTCCATGCCGACTCCAGAGGCAGCCAGAGCGGGGCTGTGGTAGTGGCTGCCGTTGTTCTCCCCCACATAGTAGACCATGGTGGCTGTGATGATCTCAAAGCAGTGAGGGTTGCTGCCCTGGGCCAGATTACTGTACTCTCTGCACTGCTCTACCTGGAGGATCTCAGACAGGGGGATTTCCTGTGGGAAGAGGGAGGGACAACTAATAACAAAAACAGGCAAAACTGAAAATACTATAAACTGCCTTATGCTGCATTTTTGCTTTCTTCATCAATATTTTTATCAACACACTGATGTATGAACATTTGTCCCTTAGTGAAAATAACAAAAAAGACTTTAATAATCAACATTAGAAGGGACTAAAATGCTCATCCACTTATCTACATACAGGAAATATTTGCTTAAAAAATTAACATAATTGGATATTAAATACATTTTAAAATCACATTTTAAAAAATTACCTAGAAATAAAATGTCGGCAAAAGTGGATGTGAAAGTCATATAAATATAAATAAATCAAAATTAAAAATATTTATCAATGAAAAAATCATTTTCTTTACCAAATTAAGTTCCTCTTATTGCTATAAAACACAAAGTTGCTACATCTGTAATCATAGTAGGTGTCACTTTCTTTTAAAACGATTTGTCCCATTCAAAGGATCCACAACAGAAAATGCAATCAAAGCCGAAAAGCTGCTCAACCAAAACATTCAACGTTACACCTCCATGATAAGATAACACAAAATAGTTAAACAATATTGGTAGTAACACTCACACACTCCAACAGTGTCCACACTCAGTAGTCCCCGCTCTAACTCTCTCCTTCCCTCTTCTTGCTCTTATGAGCACAAACAAAAAGGACAGTGGAAGTAGACTTTTAAATGTCCCCCCTTCCCCTTCAAACTCGCTGTCAAATCAAAGAGAGGAGGGAGGGTCAAAAATAAAAAACACAAAAGAATTTCCAGCCAATGGGGGCTCACAGAGGCACACGCTGTCCCCTCCGCATGGCTCACCACAGAGTATCAGATGAAGTGCTTGTGGTTAGCGGGGCTGGGTCACGTGAGCGGGCCCTGCGGCGGCCGAAGTGCTCTGGTTCCCTGATTACAAGGCAGGGCCAGCCAGAG
>OOFC01015698.1:45990-57418 GCA_900323345.1 Pseudochromis fuscus | reverse complement strand
CCAGCCACTAAGACGAAAGACAAGGCAACTACCGTTCCTCCACAGGGCTGTGTGGGAGTGGGTGGGTGGGTGTGTGTGTGGGTGCAATGTTTCAGTGTGACAGGACCCAATCTGGCAGAGACAGAGAGAAGCCCCCTCACCCCATAAAAGGTTCTTCAGAGAAAGCCACAAGTACAGGGGTCTCATCTTCAAACAGGGAGACGTTATGGCTTCCAAATGGTGAAAATGGCTGCCATGCCTGGCAAGCAAGCCACCACGCAACCACCACTAATCAGATCGGAGGTATAAAGAAAAGGGGAGAGGGGAGGACAGTGGCCACACACTGATGAGCAGCAGCCTAAAAACTTCAGAGAAATGAAAGGAAAAGACAGACGGTTTCCTGGATATCGACCAAACTTATGGAGAATCATTGGTTTCAGAAAACAACCTGGAGATAGAAAAAACTTCTTCTACTGTAAGTACAGGGAGTCATCTCATGTTATCTCAGATAGAGATCTTCTACCCTGAAAGCATGAACCAAAGATGAAACTTCGAGGCATAAAAAGAAGGGCTTTACAGCTAGCCTTCAATTAGCCTCCTGAAGGTTTTAAACGTAGCTTTGTGCCAAGTTGATAATAAAGAACCACATAAAGCTGCCAGTAAACACACCCTGAGGAGTCGGCCCCCACTGAGGTTTCCTCCCTGAGACTTTAGTGGCAGTTGATGGAGGGTGTGACAGAATAATTGGGAGAGAAGGGACAGGGAATTAATCTTTTTTTTTTTTTTCAGGCCTATTTCACAACCAGTGTGGATGAAGATAAGAAAGGAGAAACACAGGACTACAGACACAGCTGTGTATGAAACCACCTGTTTGACACGTGAACTGGAAACTCTGCATCCCACACACTATCCCACTGCAGCGCACCTCTGACCACAGCTACAGGAGGTGTCAAAGTCTCAAAACACACAAAGCGACATGAACAATAAAATAATTATATCCCCCACCCTACACACACACACACACACAAAACCACCGACACACATGTGGAAGTCTTTACCTTGCAGGCTGTAGTTCCCTCCCTCGGGCCCCACTGTGTAATTACCGTGCTATTAAGCCCCTGCGGCAATGTAATGACTGACTACGGTGCTCGCCACTGAGCGGGAAGTGTCACACGTTCTCCACAACTGATTTTTAACACATTGAAACGACACTGTTTTACTTTAAAAGAGTTTACATTTTGATTTTAAAATAATAAAGTTAGGGACATAATCTCACTGTCAGCTGTTTACTGTGCATCCACATGCTCTCATACATAGTTTGACCTTTTCTTCAGAACTTCTTCAAATGTCCCATCTATTGTGTTAGTGACAACACGATACCTACAACATAGCAACTGTTAGTAACAAGGCCATTCACCTCATGCAGGGAAGAGAGCAGGCTGCAGGGTGAAAAACCACAGGGGAAATTTCAGTGGGCCCAACTGACCTCAGGGTAGTTTACAGTTGCAACACAACAGCGTGACAGCTGAGTCACAGCCACCGCTTGTTAGATTTTATTTACATACCTTTCATAAGTGTGACAGACAATATTCTCACATGAATATGGAAAGAGATCAATCTTAAATAATGTAAAAACTCAGCTCTGAATCATACAATGGAAACGCAGCCTGAGATCTGTGGAGTTATTGTGAGGACTTTACAGATATAATTCAACACAGACTCAACAATGAATCCACTTGCATTAAGCTGATTAATATTCTGACATTTTAATGAGTGTTTCTCTGTGTTTGATGTGGAAGATAAAAACATGTTTTTCCCCAGAACAAAGCAGAGATTATAGTTTTAAGCTTACTTTGTAGAACTTGGCTCCGGTGTCGTTCTGAAAGAGACTCAGGCTCTTGCTGTCCAGCCTCCAGTAATGTCTCTTCCGCTGTTAAAGCAAAAAAGAAAAGAAAAGAAAAAAGTTAGGAGAAATGGTAAAACATATGCTGCCTACCAATACTACAGAAGTGTAAAATATTTATCTCACAAGGAAAATACCTTCTGTGCTGAATTCAACACATGTGAACAGCTTTGGAGGAGTTTTCCCCAGCACACAGGCTGAGCACAGCCATTTCAGACTGGCCTCCTCTGTTGGCCTTTTGGGATTATCAGTCTTACCAGGTTGTCCCTGCTTGTATAATGAACCATCCAGCCCTCCTTCACAACAGTGGAGCTCCGCCTCTTGGTGTGTTTGATAGACTGGACCACCCGCATCAGAGGGATGTTGCTGCTGGTGGAAGGACTGGACACATAAAAAACAGATTTTATTGATGATTATTTTAATTATCACAATTTTCTTGGAGCTCAACAGGATGAATTGCTAACCGGTAACGTATTACATTTATTTTATATTTGCTTTTCTAACAACCCAGTGTCCGGTTGGTCTTTCCTGACAGAAACCCTGCACAGGAAGTGATGCGTTTTATGTTTGCAGCAATGGCAACACGGCTGGAAATATAAAACGCTGCTGCTGGTGTAGAATAAACAAAGGACTTGGCTAGTTAGAGCCGGTGGTTAAAACATAACCGCAAAGTCCCCGGTTTGAATCAGGCTGCTGACCTTTATTAAATGTCTCCCTCCTCTCTTTTTTTCAATAAAGACCAAATGACAAAAATGTAATTAAATAAGAAAAAACACCATAAGCTGCCATGTACAGAAATTCTATATCACCAACCAAAAAAATAAAAGATGTCAAAATGGACACAGTATAATTAATATCTTCATACCTAATAGTCTTGATGGGCTCCTCGTCCTTCTCTCGATCCAACAAAGGAGAATCCATGTCGAACATCCTCTCATCTGGGGTGGACGGTTCTTCTGGATCATCCAGTCCTCTACCACCATCCATGTCACCACTGTCTACCTCCATAGTGTCCATGGTAGTGTCTGAGTCTGGCCCCGGGCTGGCTGGCTCTACACATTCATATCAAATATGCATTATTTAAAACTAGAAATATTGGAGATATACCACTGTTTCTTGATGTAGAGCTTACCTCCATTAAAGTCCACTTCTCCTAAACAGTCTCTTGGTACCTTTGAAGCACACCGCTTATGGCAGTTAAATCTGCAATCTGGCAAAAAAAGACCTGCATGAAAATTACTGTAAAGCATTGAAATTGAGCACAAATTTGAAAGAGACTCTTCATATCTACCTTTACACTGCATGCCCTGGCGAAAGAGACCCTTGAGCAGACGCTTGCAGTACTGGCAGATAGTCGGACGAGTGTAGGTGTGAATGGCGAAGGTGTGCGGCACCTTAACCCGAGTCTTCTCCATCCTATCCATCCAGATAGGCCTACCGCTCCAGGACAGGATGCGCTTCCCCGCCTCCTGATGGGACCTCTGCTGCTGAGGTTAGAATAATTGGAAGAAAAAAGAGAAAAGGATGGAGGGATGTTAGGAAGAATTAAAAACCATATGCAGGAAGGAAGCGAAGGGAACAACAGAGGAAGGACAGGCTCAAAGGGGAATATGTGAGTGATAGAGTAAGACAGAGTGAATAATGGCATGGCAGTAGAAGAAGAGAAAGAAATCAGTGGAAGAAGGAAAAAAAATCTTTCTTGGAGAGTTAGCATGACTTTGCATATTATCCACAATCCCAATAGTCCAAACAAGATTATTAGATTTGTCATGTTTTACCACATATGAGCATTTAGGCCTGATTTTATGTGAATAATCTGAGCTGTCTGGAAGCTCCTGACAGAAATAGGAAGGAAGCCTTCTCCCTTTTTGTCAACAAGTGAGTAGATACATAAACTTGGACTTCAATGGACTTTTAATGTCATTAGCATAATTACATTTCCTGATGACCTTTTGCGGGGACACAGAGACAAGATGGGAATATTCTAGTGTGGGCTTATGCAAAAACTGTTTCATAAGACCTTACTGAGGATCTCTCCACAGAGCTCTGTGCAGCTCAATTCAATTTTCTGCATCAGTGGTATTCTACAACGCGGCCCAGGAGATTCACCCGTGGAAAAGAGCCAAATTCGATAAGTTTAGAAACATTTAACAGCGGAGTCGGAGCTTGTGAGCCGCATTTGGATTGACCGCCTCAGATTCTCGGCCAATTCACCTGGTTTGAAGTTTCATTTCTGTCACAGATCCAGCCTGTTCACTTTGTGTGTGTGGATAGGAAAAAAAACAGCATGTCTCTTCCTTCATTCAGAAAATGATAGTAAAATATTTGTGCACTGCTCGTTGCACAGTTTTGGGTTTCTGCATTTCTGTTCACTTGAGTCAAACTTCAGAACTCACCTCATCCAAGACGACCACTGCATTTTCAGCAGGTAACGGCCGGGGAACAGAGAGAGACGGTCCAGGCAGGGAGACATTGGACAGTCGCCTCTTCCTCACACCAGTACAGTTATTTGGGATCTTGAAGGCACAGCGCTTGTGGTAGTTTAGCCCACATCCTTCCAACATAAAAACACAGATCACAACAGTCACAAAAAAACTGAGATAAAATTAAAAGAGTGTGAAGAAAATTTAACAATTCAGCCACAAGATGGCCCCACTGATAAACAGGAATGAGAATTTATGAGTTTGACTGTTACACTTGTAAATAAGTCAACTTGTTAAACTTAATCTACAGTCATTGAAGATTTCGAATGCGGCCCCATGGCCTGAAAACAAAACAGTATCATTTGAATCTGATTCAACAATGACAAAATAATGAGAGGAGAGCCAGCGTGGCGTAACTCCACTGGGATCTGACTGTCAAGCATGTCAACGGCTACAGCACCCCGGCCAAATCCTTGCTGTTTGCCTGTATATCTCCCTGATACATTCTCAAGGTCAAACACTTAGACTTAGACAGACTTTAGACAGACTTTATTCATCCACAAGGGAAATTCTGTAAACACAGGGTGTGTTTGAGCATCTTGTGTGAATAACAGCAAGAGAGGCTGGATGTCTAAGAGCATACAGAAAACTTTAATAGAGAAGTCAAATTGACAATTACATGGTGGTTTTTACAGTATTCTGTCAGGTGTGTCTCTGTGTGTGTGTGTGTGTGTGTATGTGTTAGGGATGGGTACCGAATTTGGTACTTTTTTAGGTACCGACCAAATTCCGTCGGTACTACCGAGTACCGATGTATAATTGTACAAGGCTTAAGAAGCAACTGCAATGATACAAAACAAACAGTAGGATGTTGTTTTGATATATTTGTTGAAGTCTATATATTGAGAAATTAAGATGTTACATTGAACATTTTTTGAGATTTTATTACATTAACACACACAAAAGTACTGAAAATTGGTACCGTTGAGTACCGGTATTGATTCCCAGGTACCGGGAATCGGTACCGTATCGGTTCAAATGTGAAAGGTACCCATCCCTAGTGTGTGTGTCTGTGTGTGTCTAACCTTCACATTTGAGTCCCTGTCGGACGAGACCCCACAACATCTCCCCACAGTAGTCGCAGAAGGTGGGGGCCTTGTAAGAGTGGACGTAGAGGGCATGGGGCCGGATCTGGAAGTCTTCAACTGTGGCTTGAGCTAAAAACAAACAAACAAAAAAAAAGCATGTGGTGGAACTAAAACTTGGCAAAAGTAAAACAAACCAAGAAAACTGAAGAAGAACAGGATAAGAAAATATGACAAAGAAGAAGAGAGAAGCAGCTTTTAACATCCGACTTAAAAAACACTCTCACTATATTCCTGTGTAGGGAAAACTAGATCATCTCTGCCTGTGCTCTACTGGAAACAAACACAGCTGCTATAGCACCGTTGCTGCAGTAGAGGGCGTCACGTCTGTAGTGACGCCACTTCAGTGATCATTCCTTTTATTAAATGACAGCACACACCCATGAGACAGCAGAGAAATGCATCTTTGTTGTTGTGAACATTATATCCAGTAGAGCTTTGCCTCCCTTTCTGTTTCTGCCTTATTTTCCTTCATCTCTCTGCTGTTCTGTGTCAAACACTGACACACTGAGCTCATTGTTGGAAGAAAGACTTGGTTAATCATGGCTGTGAATCATCAAAGATGTGAAGATGAGTAAAATATGGAGGTTAGTGCTGCCAAACATGTGTGTGTATGTGTGTGTTTGAAGCTTCTCATTTCTCCAAGTGAGCCTTACTGTTTCCTATGCAATCATTTATGTGGCCTTAGTGACCAACAAGGGAAATGTTAATCTTTACACTTTACAAAAGCAGCGAGGGAGTAAAACCTATGTGGTGGTGATGGTGATGTCACATAGTGTGTGTTAGTCCTTTTACTTTGAAACAATTCATCACTAAACAAATGAGGACATTCTCAGCTGTTGTAAAAAAAAAAAAACTGCACATGCTACGCATAAAGAAAAGAGAAAACATCCGTGAAGACAGAAAACAATTTAAGATTTGAAAAAAATCATTTACATATTACAGGCAATACCAATCACAGACTTCACCAATCTGATCTGATGGACAGGGAAGAAAGCAGTTATGTGCATTATGAAACAACAAGAGTAGAGATCATCTGAGACGACTCGGGGTACTTTTCCTTGTCTGTATTTCACAGAAGTATGATGACTGGTGGGATGATATTCACAGTTTTGGTTTGATTTGAAAGAGAAGAAAGAACTCCGGCAGGTCACATGTCATGAGGCGAACATAGCTCCCTGGCGCAAACACAAGAAAGGCAGCATTCATGAGCTTTTTCACACACGTCTGCAAAACAACTGGCCGCTTCTTAGCAGTCGCAGTGTTATGCAATGCTTGTCGTGCTAATTAGCATCAAACAACACCAAACACAAGCTGGACGCGTAGTTTTTTTCGCAGCACTTCTCACGAGTGGAGGGGCTTACATGAATGCGCTATCTGTTTGCTTTGAGGCGCAGAGTTTCCATTTGGAGGCCGAAAGTTTCCATCTGACAAAAATGAGTTTGTCATATTTATGACAAACAGAAGGTACAGCAAAATCTCAGTTTCACACTGCTGTCAGTGGTGGTGAACGAGGAGCCTGTGAAAGTGGGTGGGAATTTAAGAGGAGTGAAAAACAGAACAAAGGGACAATTGGTCAGGCCAAACCTCAAACCTCATGGGCCGAGATGGCCTGTGCTGTGTCCGCTGTGTCCAGGGCCGCCCCGCACATCAGAGCGTGTTTACACTCCGCGGGTTTACTACAATCACTTACTGCAGAAAAAACAAGCCCCTTTCTTTGAGCTCACAGCCAACAAAAAGCCACTTCTGCCTCCCTCTTGCAGAGAAGGAGATATTCAGACCGTCTCTCTCCCACAGCCGCAGAGTCCAACAACACGCTGGTTGAGGGAAAATGAACGGAAGATGACAGGAGACAAATTGTGGGGCGGAAAAAGGTTCATATTTTCTCTGAACCAAATGAAAGGCTTGGGAAAGTGGATCACTCAGTTTGTGTTTCTCCAACAAAGATCAAGTGTCTGACATACAAAGTCCTTCTCATGAAGAAGTTCATTAAGTGTTAAATGAGATTTAAAAAAAACACACCATGTGTTGCTTATGTAGCAAAACTGAGATCTTGTACAGCAGTTTTCATGAAGTATTTCTCAAGCAATAAATCGTCGCGCTCCTCTGTTGTAGCTTACACCTGCAGATGGATTTGTTGAGGTAGGGGGGATTAGACTGAGAGAAAGCGAGGAGGGAAAAAGAGCCACACAGACTGACACAAAAGAGAACACAACACAAACACAGACAGTCAGAAACAAAAAGAAGGAAGTTCTCCAGTCTTTAGTCTACATTCCTCAGCCCTGATGCCTGAAGTATCCTCAGATCCTGAACCTATACAA
Organism: Pseudochromis fuscus; assembly: GCA_900323345.1. Lineage (NCBI taxonomy): Eukaryota > Metazoa > Chordata > Actinopteri > Pseudochromidae > Pseudochromis > Pseudochromis fuscus. The sequence goes on along the minus strand of OOFC01015698.1, from coordinate 49,647 downwards.
TCATCCCTTGTCTAAATCCCTGCAAACAATACTCTCAGCCCAGGAGAGAGGGGAAGATATTCGGCACAGGTGGTGTCAGGTGCTTCCCAGTGGAGACAGATGGAGCAGGAGAACAGATTAGAGCAGAACAGATACTCTAAGCCATATGTTGGTCTCAGCGCTGCAGAGGAAGTTGATTCATTCATCGCAGGAAATGACAAAGAAAAACCAAACACCTGTGCTGCTGCTACAAAAGGTGGAATAATCTGATGGAAACTGTGATGCGGAGGAATGAAAACAAAACACACTTATCACAAACTTATAAAAATAAAATCAAGCGACGAGCGGTTCATTTACAGTCATTCACGTGGTGGCATAAAACTGGACTAATGTTTTATTTGGTCAGCAAAGTTTCAGTCCGTACAAAGGACTCTCACAGTGAGTATCTGACCCACTGAAGCAGCCTTGAACAAGACAAAACAGGCTGTGTTTACTGGAAGGTGTGTCAACTATGACTAGGCACAAAATGTAATAAGCGAGGTTTCCTCCCCTCGATTAGTTCTAGATCATTTTTTGGACTTTAAACCACTTGGTTTACACTGCTTGGAGGAATTTCTTATCCATTTTTCTCCTGTTTTGGAAGTCTAACGATGACCTTAAGTCTGTTTGGAGTGAAGCAGACAGAGCCAGAGCTGTGCCAGCAAACACAGTGCACTGTATTAAAAGTTGTGTATACGAAAAGAGAAAAAAAAAGGCAAACTGTCTGAATGAAGAATGGTGTCACGTCGTGAGAGTTTGTCATCTCACCTTTGCATCTCACCTTTTTACTACCACGCAATATATGGGTCAAGAGACACTAAAAAGATCAAATTAGCACTTTCTGTTTGCAGCTGCATTCAAGATTTGATAAATACGTCGTTATATTCTGAGCCTAAGCTTCCATGATGGATGCCACTAAATTATTTGGATAATTAATTTGAATTTTTAAACACTTCAGATACTCACATTAAGAGGTATAAACTGTGTGACTGGATGATTAAAAGCTTTTGGTTCATTCTGTACCTTTGTAACTGCCAAGAACAACAGTTCAAGAACGTCTGGTGAGTCAACGTTAGTTTTTCCCTCACAAAGATGTTAAGCAGCAACGTAATTTAGTTCAACTTTGTTCACACAACTAATCTGAGATGCCAGAAAAAGTCAAACAATTGGCCACAGTTCAACTGCATGTTATGTACCGGAGAGCACCACTTCGATGAGGTCTCCTTCGTGGATGTCTTCTACCGACGTCAGCCTCTGCAGGATGTTCTCGTCGTTTAAGTCGTGGCGGAACAGCAGGATCTTGTCGTACATGCCAAAGAAGCCACACTCTGGAAACTGGAGAGAAGAGAAAGATACAGGTGAAGATATAACTACTAGTAAAGATGCTAATGAAACTTGAAGCCTAATAAATAATGATAGAGGTAATGTGTCCATATATGTCCAATTCCTGAAATTTTGGACATTTATGGTTACTGCTCTGTGGTGGGTCCACATCTAATGCAGAAAATAAAAATAAAAGATACTGATCAAACCAATCTATCTGACTCTGTCTCTCTCTCTCTCTCTCTGTCTCTCTCTCTCTCTCTCTCACACACACACACACACACACAAAACCAAATCCAGTGGTTTACATCGCCTAGTGTGGGAATTGGGAAAACTCTCAGACCTCCTATCCTCCCTTCAGAACAATCTACACAATAAAGGAAGAGGAAATGCATTTAAAAATGACCTTTCTGTGAAACTAAGTAAGTAAGTTTCTGTGTAACAACGTAATCTGGAAATCTGATATTTCACATTGTTTCCAGGAGAACAGTGAAACCTCAATAAAACTACAAATTGCTGTACTACTAACTAAAGTCTTAAGTGTGTGCTTTAATTAATAAATTACACTTAAATCAACAGGATTCAAACATGACCAAGGTCTCCAACTCAGCAGTCGCAGCCATCACTGTCAGTGGTTAAAACACAAATAAACAAAGCTGCTCATGGTCTCAAGTTGAGTAAAAGTAGTAGATGTGAAGTCACATGACCGAGGAAGAGGGCAGCAATGAGGGTGGAAGAGGTAGACAGGGAGTGGGAGGGGGAGGAGGTAAACATCCTGAGACGAGTAGAGGAGAATCAGCGCACAGGAAGTGCAGCGCCAGTCAATACTGAGTCACTTCCTGTACTGAGGGTAGCCCATAACCTCATAGAGAGCAATGTTCTTGTCACAGGAATAGGGCTATACTGACATTATATGACCACAGAGTACACAGTGTATGTGTATATATCTGCTCTCCACATGGCAAATGGTAATTCTTGTACAATACTGTGCAGCACCTCTTTCAGATTTCAAATGAAAATATTATGCCATCAAAGAACAACGTGCTGATTATCTGTTTGGCACGCACCTCTCCTCTTCCCTCACATTTTTCAAAGCTCAAAGGAGAATTGTGTTTTGAATACAAGGTTAAAGGTTTTCATCTTGTGCAGCACAACAACACGCTCGCACACCTGACAGTGTGGAAAAAGTCGCCGAACACTCGGTGGATGTTCAGAGCTGTCCTGCATTGTTTGTATCGAAGTGGGAACTGGGGTACTGCAGTTTTACACCGAGCCATGAGCTCAGTCCTGATGCCAAGCAGGCTGGTATTGAAGGATCCACCAGCTGTTTCCCTCCCCTGAACCAGGGTCGTGCACAATGGGCCATGCAGAACAATACCAGTTCGGCCCAGGAGCACCAGTGGTTGGCGCAGTGTGTGGGCACGGGTCACATAAGACACCTGCAGCCTTATAACTGCCAAGAAACACAGAGACAGCAAGACAGATTGATGGCTGGGAGAAAATTAATGTACCACAGAACCAGAGGGACAAAGCACCAAAAGATAAAAATGCAGTTAGGCAAAAAGAAAAAAAAAAAACAGTGATAACAACTGATGCTTATTGTTGACAAGAGAGAAAGTCTCTGACAAAGAGACCGGGTCCCCCTGCCCCCAACATGCACTCTGATCTCTCCCTGTGGAAGGGAACAATCTCTCCTCAGGGATCAGTAAAATATGACACCATAACAAAAAACATCACTTTTTGTACAGCAAGAGGGTTTTCCCCTGAAAGAGCACACAGTCACGGGGTGATTACAATAGCATTCATGAACTCTTAACAAGGTTAACTCCAGGAACAAACAACATGTTGTCTGAGGAATAAATAACATATATTTTAAGCATCAGTACTGTTCAGGGGAGCTGGACTGCAAAGGATTTAAAGAAAGACTGGAACTGATGTCAACAGATATTAAAAACAAAGGTATCAGCACCATTACAGGAGCAAGAAAGATGCTATAATGTAATTTGGGTAAATTGATCCTTCTTGAAACATGCTGAAACTACAAAGAGAGCACAAACCTCTGCTGGGACATGATTCATGTACACGTATCAATTTTTGATCTACTGTGTCCACAGATGTAGACATTATTATTCTGCGTGTGTGTGTGTGTGTGTGCGTGTGTGTGTGTGTGTGTGTGTGTGTGTGTGTGTGTGTAGACTTTTGATTCCCAGATTCAGTGCTGATGGGAACAACACGCGGTGAGAGCTGCAGTGACGACTCTTTCTCAGATATAGTAAGTCTTTCTCTCTCTTTCATTGTGTTCTTCTGTATTCAGCT
>OOFC01015698.1:0-45970 GCA_900323345.1 Pseudochromis fuscus | reverse complement strand
TTATTATAGTCCTTATTATTAAACTTATCAAACAGTGGAAATAAAGGCCCCTTACAATGGCAGCACACCTTCTGCAGTTCAGGTAAATAAAGGCTACGGCCAGTATTTATGGATTTATGAAAATCATGTTCTTTGAGTTAATCCCTATCTCTCAAAAAATAATAATGGAGATATGTTCTTATGTGTTTCCATAATGTTTACAGATGAACAGACAAACAAACCATGTGGTGAAGGCTTGGTTTTCTTCAGATTCAGCGTCAGGGTGTTGTGTGTGTATATTCGCTATAAAAACATTGTGATGCTTCACCTCTTGGCCTGTGCATGCTGGGAAAAGTTTCAGCCTTTCACATATCCAAACACCCATTTGTGATTTTATGTTATTTGTAAATCCTGATTGTACAGAAGAGAGATGTGCTTAGTGAAGATGTAAAATGTATGTATTATGTATGTATGACAGTTTCCAACTAAACAGTAAAAACTAATGGTTATATGGAAACAAAGTGTTTGTGCTCAGCGTGTATAATGGAACATTTCCAACCCGCCCTCTTTTTTCTGACATACCTACATCCTAAACCCCGTCACACTCTCAGGTGATTAATGCTATGTGGCTCGAACCATCACCGCCGCAGGAGGAGAGGAGGGGGGCATCCTTCCTGAGCCAGATGCAGTGTCACGGTAGGGTTTTCCTCCACTTGACTGACACGCCTGCTGTCGGACACACACACGAAAATCGACCCAAATCTCGACAGCTCAATTCACCTCCTCTTGGCACCTTTGTGCAGCACTTTCCACTGCACAGAGTGGCTCCCAGGTCCAGAGCAGGAGCACCTGCAGACCAGCACGTAACGGCTACAAGGGCCACGGACGTTTTTCCATGCCCCATTAAAGCACGAGGAAGCCAGAGGTAGAAGAACAATGGACTGGCAGGTGTAAGAGACTATTTTAACAGTTTGCTGTTGAGATTATACCGATAAAGTGATAATTGATGGTTAACCTGCAGATTCCTATACACAGTTTCTCCTCCCTGCACGTAAAAATAAACCTCCGCCGTGCTCCTGTGCACATATACACCCTTACACACCATCACCCACACATGCTACAGCGTACATCTCCGAAGCCCATAGTGACTAAGCACGTCTTTTGTCATCTTCAAACGCAAATCCAATTCAGCCGAGCAGCCGCGACCACACACGCACACCAAAGACCGGGGCGCAGAGGAGCTGTGTGTGAGGTCCACAAGTCAGGCTGGAAAGACGAGTGGAAAGGGGCTTTGCAGTAGTAAGCTTTTGTTAAACGAGCTAATCCGCCATTGATATGCTAAATCCTGTTATAAGGAAAGAGAGTGAGAGGCAGGAGAGAAGAGGGGAGATGATGGTGGTGGGTGGGAGTGGGACAGATCTGAAATATGGTGCCATTTCAGAGGAGGCCAAAAACAAATTGTGTCAGGGCGGCCATGAAAAAATAATACGGTATTAAAAGAAAATGTGCCAATCGGCGTTGAGTAGATAAATTACAGAACTGACACATAAGTTATAAGTCTTCTATGTACATTTAATAATTAATGTAAAATTAAAACTGTAAAAAGAAAAAGTCACCTGTGCTCACTGTTGCCAAATTTCAATGTTAACTCCTCGACAATAACACAAAACTAATGTGTGAAGGTGCACAACGGACACAAACAAGCATCAAAACAGAATAGCGTGCACTCGATAATGTAGTTTGGCATTTGTGTTTCTCTGCATGTGTGAAGTGTGGCAGAGGTGGCTGGCAAACGGGAAGCAGCGTTGAGAGCGCACAGGCTCTGACAGATGGTCATGTGATTACAGCGAGGAAAAGTATGCTGCTTGACCTCACGCTGCCTCACACCTTTATTAGTCTGGCAGCGGGCCACACAGATGTGGAGGACAGTTACAGTAAAACGTCCTGCTGCACACTTCTCTGCACACGTTAAATGCTGTACATATGTAGCTAAACAGTGCTTATCATAACAAAAAACTGCAGCACACTAACGTGGAAATGCAACAATTATTTTTTTACCCAGCCGTCATTTCCTCAATTAATCTTGTAAATCTTGTTTTGGCCAATAAAATGTAAAATAGGGACAGACGAGAAACGGGAAATAGATTTTTTTTTTGTTTTTAATTAAAAAGCAGAATGTTTTTTAAATTCTGCTTCAAAAAATGTAAATGATTAACACATGATCAAAATAGCCACCACTTGTTATTCTGTTCATAGTCTAATTGATTAAATACTTATTATTTTCACTCTACAAATCTTTTTCTCAGTTCAGCAATCCAGCCACAGAAAGATGGGTCTTTAAAAAAAAGTAAAAAACAATTTGACAGACAATGCCAGTTTTGTTATATGAGCATGAGATGAAGAAATGCCCTGTAAATAAATGTATAAATCTCAAATCACACACAAGCGAATCAGTTTAGAAAATGCAGTGAGAAATCAATATGCAAAGCATTTTAGATATTTTACTACATTATCTTTGCCAGATATTTCTACACTTTACTTTTGTTTTGACATTGCAGTTGAAGAGTGAAACTGGAGAAAAAACCTGAACATGTGAAACTGGATGGAAAAGTTTAGAGACGTTTTCATTTGAAAATTCATAATCTAGCAAAAAGCTGCGGGTGCTGAGTGTGATGAACTGAACTTACTCTGCAACTACTTCTGAAGTGTCCCTGAGAAGACTGGTAGCCCGGGGCTGAGAGCAGCCGTTTCACTGGTTGCATGTCAGGTGGAAATGTGCAGATACTGGATACTGTACTAACAGCAACAGCGTTACAACAGCAGAGGGTAAAAGATCATCTAACCTCCCAATAAATCCTACATATTTTAATCAAGGTGCAGAGTTCTTGAGAAACATTCAACCATAGTCAGGAGGCACAATGCCCGCGTTGATTTAGCTTGAGGTGGCAAGATAAAGACTGTCACAAGATCCACATGACACTAGGTGCTTTTATTCACCACACAAATAAGCCTATTAACTGTCTATACCCTTGAAGTTATTTAATACATCACACTGCCCCAGAAAGGCTCCACCAGAAGACACATGCATTCTGTTTGTTTATTGTATATTTGAGTGGATCCCAAAGTGCATCTTAAAAAGAGACCAATGAGAAAGCAGTCAAACAGTGTGGCATTCAAACACAGTCAGTCACTACAAGCATGACTTGATGAGTTTTGATGCACGTCGGATTTAATAGACAACATGTGCTGCATCGACACAGTCAGTCATGAAACTTCCACTGAGCCGTAGTGAAGGTTTTACAAATAGGAAAACAGGTTTTTTTTTTAATGTCAAAACAATGGGGAAACCATTGTTTGACTTTGAGGTGCATTTTCTCGCCCACATCAGAGGAAAATACACTTCAATACTTGAACTCGTCAAACGACTGCACTGGAAAATCCAATTATGTGCTCACGCAAACCTTGGGGGGAAAACGGCATAATTACTTTGTTCGAGTCACATCAAACACAATGTGGAAAACTGTGTTAATTTATTAAAGTCAACAGTGGAACTGTGTTTGTTTTCATTTCTTATTATTAATGTAATATCAAGCAAAAGTTTTCCACGCAGCATGGTACAAGAAACACATGCACAGCAAATTATACGATTACTAAATGTGGGCGTAACAGCAGCCAAATAATTAATTTGTCACTCGGAGTGGTGCATCAAAAGAGGGCAACACTGGAAACACTCTGGTTTTCCACTGTCTTTTTCAACATTAAGTGTTTTTGGTCCTCCATTAACCATTTCCATATACTTTGGCTAAATGACTTCTAAATAATTCACTTTGCAGATGTCCTCACTGTACTGCCGTGTGAAGCGAATAAAGTATAAACATATAACATAGTATAAACATATGCTATAACTGAAGTTTTAATTATCCAATTGAATTTAATTATTAGGCACTGGGGAGCAGATCTCACATGATACAATCAGATGAACCAACGTGAATGATGCTTTGTACCTGTTGGATGATGCCACAGGAGCAAGGTGCTAAAAAGCAAATTAAAGCCTTAATTTCACTTTTAAAGCTAAAAAGTGCAGTGTTGGAAGTAATAAAATGTAAATGAAGCACAGAGGCTGTTTACACTTAGTTTTAACATGTGTTTCAGGTGATTGGATAAAATGTGGACAATGCTAAACACAGGTGTAAACAACCACCAAGACGCATTGAAATCTGATCACTCAAACCACATGTGGAGGTGGTCTGGGACACATGTGACCACATATTTTTTGCAGTGTAGATGCTAATGTGTCCTGATGTGTCCCCAACCAGGATGTAACAAGAAATATGTAAACAACTTTATCACCTGAAGCAGTTGAAGTAGCCTGTACATGTATAATAGTTCCTGTTTACATCTTCTGGAAAGTAACGTAAAAGCCGACGTTGCCGTAATGACATCTGAGCACAAGTGGTCAGCAGGACGGTTTGGAGATGCATGTTAAATGCAGGTGTAAACAAAGATGTGTCTCGGCTGTCTACTTGTGAGCTGAGTGTAAACATGCCCACACAGGAATGCTAAATGTATCGTGACATAAAAGCAGACATAAAGCTCAGTATTTGATATCCGGTCTCATATTTCAGAGTTTCATAAGAAGGCTGATATAACTCTAATAACCATCCATTCAGTGTCAACTTTGCTTAGCTTTCTTAGAAAAAAAAAAACATCTAAAAATGAAATTTACAAGCAGTTATGTGCTGGAGAACTTTTCGCCAGGAGCAATAACTTCCTGGATCCTCCACTGATTGCCTGGCAACCCTCATGCTGAAGATGAGACCGGAGAAGAAAAAGTTGCTGTGACCGGCCAAGAAATAACTATCTTAGCCAGAAAACAATGAAGCATATTTAAAAAATGTTGGGTCTATTCCTTTAACTGTCCCAGTGCATTTTAGTTAAGAGTCCAACCAACACTGACATACTGATATTTGAGATTGTAAAAATATGATTACCATACAGAACAAATATTATTTTGTAGAAAAGCAAATATTACAAACTTTCACTTGTTTTAATTATTTGTTGGTGATTTTTTTCACAGACTGTTGTCATAGTCTCTCAGTGATTGAGAAGAGGAGACAAGGGGGACAGGACAGGACAGTTTTATGTGTTTGACAGAACCATCGCTCATCGCACTTCTCCAGGTAAGACAATGACCTATTAAAAGGTATCTTGTGTCCATACTAAACTCCCTTCACTAACCTGGCAGCCATGTGTGACGTCATCCAAACTGTAACTTTCAGACTCCAGGTCAAAGACTGGATGAAGCTAGCATGATGTCACTTATTGGTTTGTGGACTCACATTTTGAAGCCAAGAGTTTCATGTATGAACGTCACCATGTTGGTTGTTTGGAGCCAGAAGTAACTATATTTGGATATGAAGGGAGGAGTGAAGAGGCGGGTCTGACCCTTGAACGCAAGGTTGCTACTCAGTGTCTATGAGACTCAAGTTTAGGGCTAATCTCATTGGATATCAGACCTGTCAATCAAAGCCGAATAACTACTTAGCTTTTTGTTTTCCAATGGACACCAGATCAAGGGCTGACTACTGTCACATCTGTATGCTACATGTACTATTTAGATGTGTGAAATAAACTAAACTAATAAGAAGAATTGAGTTTAGCTAATAACATAAGAATGACTTGTGAAAATATGTGCTGACAGTATTTCCTGACTGAAAATGACAAATTTTGAATTGAAGTCAATTGGAGCCAGAGGTTTAGGAGCCAGCATCTAGTGGCTGTCGGGAGTACTGCACTTTTTTATACTTCTCATTTTTTAAACCCAGTTGCTCCAGACTTTGTACATTTTCTGGGGACAACACTCTCACTTTCACTGCACAATTCAAAATTCAATGTATAATTTCCATAACCCTTGTGGGGATTAATAAAGTTCGTTCTGATTCAGATATACTGACCACAGTCCACAGTCCATGGCGAGTCAAATAACTGCAAAACATGCTACCCTTCTGCTCTGCAGCCAGTGCGTGGAGAGAACGTCCAAAGCACATGCTTCATTTCAAAGGTACATTACATAAAACTGTTCCTCCGTTTGCAGAGACCGGCCAAGAAAAACACACTACAGCAGGAGTGGAGGTGAGGGGGTGGGGGATGGAGGGTGAGGGAGTGTGTGTGTAGCTGACTGACAAAGCACTACCCTCATATGGTTTACATTCAGGCAGGCATCTTTGTACACTTTCAGGATCAAGCAAACTCATGCCATCACTCTCCACAACACATTGACAATATGTGCTCCTCCTGAAGTCAAACACAGCTTCTTTTCCACTGCAAAAAGGGGAAGACTTCACTAAGCACAGCGGAAAGGAAACTCATGTGGTGGCTCAGAGGCAGAGAGAAGCTGCGACTTTCTCACCCTGCAGGCTGACTAACTTGTTTTCTTCCATGTGGTGAAATATGGCTCATGGTTCATTCATAGGCTCTGCTGCATGAGACTGTGTCATCGTGGAGCGCAGCAAAAAGATCCAGTCTGAGTGACACCTGATGCTTTCTCAGCGCTCAAAGCTCCAACCAAGCATGAAATAAAGCTTTACTTGAAATATATCTGGCGCTTCACTCAATTTCAATGTGCATGACGCCGTAGCGATGCACTTTCAAAACTGTGACACACTTCGCACAAGCTGAAAATCTGAACTGTCTCCGGTCACTCTGCTGCTTTGTACGGACACGGTTCAACATCATGACATCATCACAAAGCAGCTTATTGTTTGAACAATATCTCACCCCTTGTCTTTTATCAGAGAAGTGAGAACACTGTAGCCATGGCTGACTCCTTCTGTAAGATGAGAAACGCAGGGGTCTGAAAAAGTGCAGAGCGTTCACATGCAATTAATTCACTGCTGGTTTCCTTCTTATTGTAAATGGGAGGCTGTGTATATGTGAACTTGTGCGTCTGTGTATATCTACGTTTCTGGTGCAGACAAGGTGGAATCACAACTATAACCACCGAGCTCAGGACCACGGCCTCATCCAGACCGCAGCATAGCAGGAGACTCTACACCTGTCATCTTAGACCTCTTTCAATCATCAGGAGACGCTAGGAAAGCTATACCGCTTACCCAATTTACATTAACCACAATCGCTGATGGTTTCCAGCCAAATCTCCTCCTGGTTTTCAAACGATACTGTGAAGCACTCCAAAGAAAATCCCACAATTATTTCACCAGGCTTTGGATTATTTGGATCCTGAGAAACAACACTCTTCTGTGGCCTAAACTTTAAAAACACCAAAGTGAAGTGGAGATAATGGTGGTGAGCTCACTGTTTGGTTACTAGCCAACGTATCCTCAGGTGGATTTAGGTCTAACAGCAACAGTTGGGGTTTTTTTTTTGTACATCTGTGACAGCAACTGCCTCATATCTTCAGTGTTGTGTAGAAGTATGGGTGTTTTCATGCATCAGTGTAGGTATGAGTGTGTGCATGAGTGTGTGTGTGTGCATTAACAGTGTCCAGAGGCCAAGCAGAGAAGAGGAAGGCTGAGTCACTGGATCTAAGGCCTCGCAGGAAGAGAGCAGTGTGATCTAAGACTTTGCTTTGGCCAGGCCCCCGCACACTGCTGATGAGTTATAGCCCTGCTGCAATCCTCCGCCCCAGAGATATACTGCAGTACACACTCCATCTCCCCTCTCTGACCTGAAGTAGCCAGGGGACAGCTGCCAGATTCACCTCCACACGGGGCAAATAAACAGGTGAACCTGGGGGGAATTTATGTGAGATTGATGGCAACTGCACTTTCTCTTGTTGTGCTGGAGGAGGGGGTCAGAAGGTGTGTGGTAATAGCAGGATGTAGGAACAGGCTGCTGTTGCTCAACAAAAACATTAATAATTGCTGTGGGTTCAGTTGCAGAAAGTGGTTAAGGACCAGCGGCTGGAGGTTTTCACTTTCTGTACGATATATATAATGAGGACCTACTTTTACTGATGTTCTTTTGTTGAATTGGCACTTTCACAGAAATATAATTGTACCCAAGAAAAAAGGCTAAATTCTCAGTCCAGGCAAATTCCAATACTCAAGCTGTCACCTTTTTAAAAACAGAGACACCAAGAGGCAATTTCTCTGAACGTTTAAACACACACACAACAATAATAGCAAGTGTTGTGTAGAAAAAAAAACCGATCTGAACGCAGGCACACACAGACTGAACAGACTGTGCTGGTCTGCGACCACAGCAGATTGGAGAGCAGGAGCAGAGAGAATATGGAAACAGGGAGCGGCTCTGACGGGAACTAACCAGCGAGTATGGCTGAAGACAGAGACACTGTGACAAAAACAGTTATGCTGAGTGGCTGACTGCTCCCCTTGGGTTATAAATGCTCAAACAATTCATTTTTAGAAAGTGGAATTAGAGTACAACTACATTTCTTTCGAGGGAGCCTGTGGTGCTTTTTATTCGGGCAAATGTGGCTTAGTATAGTGAACATTTATCTAAGCATTTCTTGGGACATTTTTCCTTGAAAATTCTGAGGGTTCCTTGTTGTATTCTTGCTGTATCAACATGTAATTTCACTTCCTCTGCCACCTTCCTATCAGTCTGACAGATCACTCTCTACACTCAGAGGCAGGAAAGGCAAACAGAGCTGAGAAAACAACACAGAACAAGACATCCAGCAACCTGCTCGTACTGCGGGGATCGATATTGGCAGGCTGATACAACTGTGTAGCCACAACAGAGACCATGTGGTCTTCATCGCTGGACACTGCAAACAGTTTCGGTGCAAAGGTCATGAATGTAACATCTGGTTGTACTCGCTTTCTGAGCTGAAGTCAGAAGGGTGACATTAGCGATTAACTAATAGGCAAATGTTAATATGTATACTGAAAGGGGCAGTGCTCTTGTCATTAAGCCAAGTTGAAGTCCTTCTCTTCAGCATTTGTTATGCTTGAAGTCCTTTAAGTGTGCTGAGGTGGTCAGCAAGTGTAGTCAAGGTGGAACCCGGTCAAAGGAGAGGAAAAACTCACAGTGTTAATGAGTAAATTAATAAAGGAAATGAGATATCCTCTTCCAGCCAACCGTGTTATGGCACAGTTACAAATTTATGAATGGAAACTAGTGGAGCCTCTCAGGAAGTACTCCTAAATCACAACATGTGGTTGGCTTCACAAGGACAAAGTCACAAGGATTCCTGAGTATTAAGCAGTTCTACATCACGGCTGCCGACCACTTCAATATAATCACAATCAAAGCCCTTTCAGCCAGCATTAGCAGAAATTGGAGTGATTTCAGATTATCTCCCACCACTGGCTGGAGTCAAGTATGGTGAAGGACGTTTGGGCACTGACTGGAAGCACAGAAAATCCAAAGCAAAGCCGCGCTTGGTGGCAGGAGCCGCCTTCTACTGATGGTTTTGGCCCAGAGCGTCGGCCGTATGGTGCCCACAACCTCCACTGTGTCCCATACAAGACCTGCCAACAGGGCTGTCCCAAACCTCCCCCTGCCTCCCTTTTCCCTGGAGAGCGCCACGCTTCTCCACTCTGTCATTCGCTGACTCTTGTGGCCAGGCCCTGTGTTCTGCCTTGCCACTTTACATTTAAAGGAGAGCGAGGCGGCAGAAATGTGCACTGCAGATGGTAGAAATTACTTAGCTCACTTAACTTCAGAGATTTTTTTTTTCTCCTTTTTCTTCTCTCTCCCTTTTCCACAAATTACTCCAAGACTGAGGAAATTGATAGATTCCTTGTGCAAGTAAGTTTTTTGACTTGTACAGGGAAGACTTTTGTTTTGTTTTTTCTTTCTGCAATCCCAATTGTGATATCAATATAGTCCACTCAATAGCTATGGTATACATCTGTATGTCTGCGTATGAACACTGACAAACCGTCTCGGTTCGGGGAAAAAAGGCTGAAGCCATAACGGTGTGTTTTACAACCAATAGCAACAGTGAATATTTTGATTCACGGGTGACCTGTTTCTTCATGAGTAGGAGCTGAATGTGCTTTCCAGGAAACGTCTGGCCCCATGTATATCACACATAAAGCCCTGTGCTGTTGGAGACGTCCTCTGGGGTGAAATATGTCCGCCAGCTCCATAGGAACATGCAGATGTGGGCTTATACTGTCGAAGGGGAGGAGGGAGGGAGATGGTGGTGATTTATTTCCCGTGTGTTTCGGTTAGTGTTGGTCAATGTGAACTGCAGTCACTTCATTTTCCATCTGCACCCTATGTTTTTTCTAATATTTTCTCCTCACATTTTATTCTCCTTATAGCTCCCTTATTTGCTCTTGCTGCTTTCTACAGAGTGGATAAAAACACACTTAACTCTTCATAATGATCTTGCGTTGATTCTTTCTTCTAAAGCTGAAACCTTCTGGTCACAAAAGCCTTCGATCAATAGTAGAAAAAGCAGAATGATCATGAAAGCACACAAATGCACACCAAAGAAAATCTTCTCTACTGTTGCAACTCAATCAAATTAATCTCAGAGGAATGTTGAGCTGTTCTTGTTTTCTCTGCCAACTGTTACCTTGCATCATGCAAGTGATATTACTCAAAGGTTTAGACCGATCCAAATCCTTCTGTTTTTATAATACTTTGCTATTTTCCTGTATGTTGTCCAATATAGGCCCATTTCTGACTCAAAAAGGCCTTTGTCTCACTAATTACAGAGGCAGCTGTACAGCCCTCAACCAGAGACTGGGAGTTAAGGCACTGACAGAACCAGTGGGGGAAACCTGTGGCCCAGGCAGCTGCCTTTCACAGCATTTTCAGCTGTAGTGAAAATGCAGCAACATCCTAAGGACAAGCACTGAAATGAATGTATTCATAAAACTAACAGTTGAGGTAAGGATTTAATGTTTACTTTCCATCACCTGGGCTGAATCACTACCAATTTCCTTCCTCCAGCAAAGTTTTATCATCCTCTTTGATAGAGAAAAAAACCTTTAACTGACGCCAAGCTACACTGTAAATTCTTTGTTTGCATCAAACATGTCGACAGCCAACAAGAAATTCTATTGTTGTATTCCATTATATTAAATACTGATCCATAAAGAGCCAAAACTGTCCTATCTAATCTATGTAACTGGCATTGCATCATCTATAAAGATTTGTCAAGTGTTCAACGACCAAAGCAAGTGTTCAGCTTCAAGTATTTCCTCGCAGTCTAATCCCACCCATACCCAGCAACATCACATCATCCTCCAAAAATGCCTGGGTGAAGAGGAATGTTCTGTAGCTGGCTGCTGGCTGTCCGGGCTGACCAGCTGGCTAACTGGGAGTCATTCTCAGAGAGTCGTGAACTTTTGTCCCGCCACTGCTCCCTTGCTGGCTGCACGAGAGGACTTGGGCGACACCAAACAGGAAACACTCAACAAGTGGAAGCTATGGATGTTTATCTCGCGCCATTCATCAAGCCCCAAAAAACGAGACAGAGGAGTCGGGGCCCAGCTAGTGAAAAGAGGCTGTCCCGTCTTGGAGTCGCATAAAGCCACAGCAGGGCCATCGAAGGGCCATCATGGGTTAGATCTGGGCCTTGGCGGTACCGGACTGGGGGTGGTCTCCACCACCCAATGGCTGGCTCCCTTTATGTTTCTCACAGTCTTTGAGGAGCCTGGCTCAGGGTTGATATTTTTGTGCCAAGTGGTGACACTAAAAAAGTGATATTTTGAAGTATTCAGTAGATTGCAGAAGCAGTAACCACAATAACTGCTCTGAGAGACTGAGACTCAACCTATCAGGATCGGGTTGCCCCACACTAAGGTTAAACTCGACCACTAAAGTTGGTGATTGTGGTCCAGAGCATTACTATCAAAACCAACTTCAGATCAGCACAGGGAACAGAGAGAAAGCAAATCTATTCTGTGGAAGTCAGCCAAGTCATGTGGTCTGTGAGTCTTTAGCAGGAAGAGGAATGAGCCGTACAAAATCTATACAATACACAGCTTTTATAACGGGCTGCATGACTCCCCTGTCAAACAATGAGACTGATTCAAAACCAAAGGGTTAAGGAAATATATGAAATGTCAACCTTGGAGGCATGACACATTATATACAATAAAAAAGAGCGCATGCAAACATCTGGAAATTTTACAGCTGCCCAACCACATCTAGACTGCATCCTCTGTGGTATAAAGGTTTGTGTCCATGCAAATGACAAGTATCTTTCATACACATGGTGACTGGAAATTGGATATGAGCCATAGTTTGTCATGATGCTGTTGTGTCTCATACACCAAAAGACCTGACACATCACTTTGTCAACCCAGTGAAGGAAAGAACCTCCAAAGAAATGTAGTAACAGTGATACTGCAAAAAAAAAAGTAAGAACTCCCTTTACAAGAAAAACACTTTTTATCCTTAAGCTATGGTCACAAGCTTTATGAAGATACCGAGGGAATGTGACTGCAGATGTTGAGATACCACAGCAGCAGGAGCCACTTTGTCATGACAGTGGGTACACAGAAAAATGCTAGCTTCTTACTGTTACCTGTCATGTATAGGGGTTCACTGAGCCACAATGTGCTGCACTGTTTGCACTGTAAGAGTCTAAGAAACTTTTTATTTAAAAAAAAACAAAAACAGGGTGAATGACAAGAGGTTAAAGCACAACATGTAGGAATCTATGTAAAGTAGCTCCTGTCTTTGACTATAAACTTTGCTTTATTAATCCAGCAGGTCAGTAAGTGGTAGTATCTGACTGTGTAAAGGGGAAAACCCACAGCAGAGGCAGAACACAGTGTCAGGACTTCAGCTTCTAACATGCTTGAAAACACCTTGGAATCTAATTTAAAGTGCTTGACGAAGCTGCTGAGAAAAGTGCATCTGTTTTGCCGTGTTGGCACAATCACCTGGACCCAGATAAGCTATCGGCACGGTTAATATCGCCGTTTACATGCAACTAAATCTCACTTTGAAAGTTCCAAACAGCTGACACAGCAGATAACCTGACACTGAAGCGCACAGCTTTAAGTTGGGAACAGCATCCCTGTTTGCTGCATGGCTGAGCGGTGAGTCACGAAAGTGAAGCAGGCCAGCTCTCAGCGGAGGAAACAGCAGCACGGAGGGGTAATTCACTTCCATCCAGACTCTATCTCCACGCAAATATTACCACATAAAGTCCAAAGCTATTTCCTGTCCTGCCTCCGCTGACAGACACCTGAAGTTCTTGCTGACTGGAGACATCCCAACGACTGTCAACGGCTAAGCTAGCTCGGGTCACAGATCCTCAGCTGGGAAATTTGGCCGCCGTGAGCGGACTTTGCAAACAGCTCACCACTGTCATGCATATTTTAGAAAAAGAAGTGAGGCAGGGATGGACTGAAAGAACACAAAGCCTACAGTCATATTTTCCATTGATATCAAAGCCATATGGCTGGATTTCATGAAATAGTTTGGGGCAGTACACTACATTTGGCAGTGTTTAATACAAGAAATGCACAATAATGTGGATGAGCAGGCTGGATATGTTCTGTGGTGATGATGTACAGTATGATATGATGAGAAGAATATACAGCATGTTGAGATGTGTGTATAGCTTTTTAAGAGATGTTCCCATGACTGTGGTCCATAAATTAGAAAATTCCCTGTCACATTTTGTCAGACTCCACCATCTTTGGATTAAGACACGCGAGACGGGGTGATAAAATTGCACGAAAAAGGCAATAGGTGAGTGTGATCTCATCTTGGCAGACTATCAGCATCCACTCGTAAATGCACTGCACTAATTTTCCTTAAATTGTCTTTAAAGCATCATATTTCCCACCCTTTTCCTGTTACAGATTCTTGCGACTCCGCCAATACGTTACAGGATCCATGTAAATATGCGCAGTGATGAGATTTTCTGCTCTGCGGACCAGAACCATTCATAACTAGCTAGTGAGAATCAGCAGACCTCGTAAAGAACAACAACATTACCCTGCTCCTCTGGAATGTCAACTTGGACAACATGGAAGCAAAGGACACAGGCTCAACACAGACAGCTCCTCCACTATCCTACATTTGTTATTTGAGTTTGTGCCTCATTCCTTTTTTTTCTTTGTTTAAATAATCATCACCTCAAACACCAATACAGCTCTGATGAACCTACACGCTCAAGTTCTAGTGGCTGATTAAAGTGTTTTGTTTAATCACCCCCTTTTTTACTCAGTTAATGATAATTACAGACACAAATGGAGTAATCATCATTATTCACAAAAGGTTAAGAAACATGTGGATGCACACAGCGGCCATTTCATTATTTCAACGGGCTTTGCACATGATTAATCCCACACAGCTACAAAGCACAGCACACGTTCATAGGCTCAAAGAAGACAATAGCTGAGTAAGAGGTTTAGAGCACCTACATGTGTTTAGACTTACTGCATATTTAGAAGATGAGGAATAATACATGTTATTAACTTTTGATTTTAATTTGAAATATTAATTGTGCAAATAAACTGTTTGTTTCTTTCTCCAGTTCATGATAAATGCTTTTTTTGATCTTCTTTGGCATGTGTAGTTTTTCTGACAGAGAAAACCACTTCATATAAAAAGGCATAACATCTGTGGTGTTGTGGCTTTACAATGTTTATTGTATGGAGCGGCATCTAATTAAAAACAAAAACTTAAATGTTAGCCCCTTATTCCTACTTTGCACATTATAAACAGGCACACACACACACACACTTGTGGACACAAACCACGTTCAGGACCTTCCAAGCTTCTTCAGCACAAAGGAACAAGAACAGGCAAATTGAAGCTGGCGCCGCTGATTTGCACTTAGGGTATTCTCACACAACCAAATATGAGATGGCAGATGATGTTGAATGAAGCAGCCTGTACTTGTGTTTAAAGCCACTTCTTGTGCTCAGGCTACACTCCAGTGTCATTACAACATATTACCGATGTCATGGAAAATAAAACAGGTCCAACATCCGCAAAGAAGCACAAAAACACTGTACTTCTGCATATGTGTGTGTGTGCACGTGAGTTTGTTACTTGCATCATGTCCAGTAACATTACACTGCGATGTAAATAACTGGCACTACTATGACTGTGGCCTGTAACCGGAGGAGCATCGTTGCTGTTGTGGTGTTTGACTCATTTCGGAGCACATGGCACAGATGTGTGCTTTGTAAAACAAAACCTAAACAGATGAATATGGTGGGAGATAGAAAAACACGTGTTGGTGCATCATCATGTTACTCATTTAAAGTTTGAAAAAAAAACAAAAAAAACATCACTGTAGTCAGCATGTATGTGTTGTGAAAACCTGTAACCTGTAACTAGAGGGGATTAGAGAAAAAATACTTAAAGATTTTCACTTTGTAAGAGAAAGTTTTTGAATTAGTTGAAAGGATGAAGCTTCTAGAAATTTGACAGCATCCCTACCTTCTGATCCACTATGGAGCACACCAGGTCCTTGACTGCAGACAGCGACAGGTCGTTGGCCTCCAAGTTCACCGTCTCTCTAGTCAGTCCTATCTGCAGCAGGAAGGAGACTCCATGGAAAGAGCTGCGGGAGTTGGTGGGGCTGGGGGCACTGTGACTGCCGTTGGACAGCCGCGTGTAGATCGGTCCGGACGGGCTCGGCGATGGGTGGTGCGGATGGAGAGAGTGGAGGAAGGCTCGAGGTAAGGACGGGGGAGAGGAGGCAGACATTGGGTTTCTTCCAGTTGCAACGTGAAACGCTGAATAGTGGAGGATTCAGTGAAGGCTGGTGGAAAAAAGCACAGCTGGATGTCTGTGGATGGACTCGTGGCAGGGGGAATCTTTGGTCCTCATCAGTAGTAGTGAGTCAGCACTGTTTGTTTCATTTAAAGTGGCATTGTCTTTCTGAAATTAAGAGGATAATACCGTATCCCACCCACCTGAGTTCACACAACACGTGCTCATTCACTCGATGGGCAGGTGATGGAGAAAAAGTCTCTGAGCAATCCGCAGACCTCTGCAGTAAAATCACTGCAGCAAACTTCATATCCTGGAGTTTTGTTCCTTTTCCATACTGAAGTCAGTAATCCACTCTGACCACAGGAAGCCTGTCACCACAAACACACACAGACACACACACAGACACACTGCTATTTTTACAATGAAAAAGTATTCACCTATCTGAATACAGTGGAGAAAAGCATCCAGGTGTCTAGGTTGAAGAGATCAGCTCTTATTGATTACGTCTAAATTAAATTCTTACAGAAAAACATTTAAGTTGTTGTTTATTTGACTTTGCATTACATTATAAACTGTACTTGTAGATTATTACACATGTGTTGTGTTTGTTTTGCACTGCTTTGGCTCTAAGTACGTCTCTATTGTTAGCTTGAAGTTAACACACAGCGATTAAAGCAGTTAAAACTCAGACACTTCTGTGTAATTTCATAACTTTTCAAGTTAAATTGTCAAACTCAGCAAAGTCATAACTACTTTATGCTGGTGCGCAACACAATAAAACAACAGCCTAAACGACGTGTAAACGTTGATAAAGCGCATCGATCTCTGTGTTTACAAGAATTCAAACTTCACAAACATCTGGAACCAGGGCTCCTGAACATCTGCACCCCTCCCACTTTCGATTGGCTTGCTGGCAGAACACAACCCGAGTTGAGAATGCCAGCAAAACAAGTTATACAAGCCCTGAATCTGCACAATCTCAGACTACTTTGTTACAGTTACCAACTCTTTTTCCTCGTGTAAAGTCAGTTTAAAACCAAACGTCGAGTTCAGTGTTTCTGAAACTTTACCTTCACTCCCAGCGAAGGGCGCTTTTCTTTCCATTGTGAGAGGACTGAAGAAACTTTTTAACTCCATCAACTGAGGAAAGCGTAGTCTGAAGTTTATTCTTCTCTGCAGGTCACACACACAAAGCACAGCGTCGTGTCCCACGCATGATAAACTTTACTTCTGCATACGGGCTCGCCGAGACTAAACCGCGCCGTCCATTTATTTTCTCTTATCTTTTTATTCCAGATTGTAAATTCATGCGCATCTTATTATCCTTCCAGCTGTGACTACTCCCCCTGCTCGACGAGGAAAAAAAGAGCAGCGACCGCCGCTGGGGCTTGGAGTCTTTTTATCATCCCCACTTAACTGACTTTCCATGTGTGGGGAGGAAAACTTGAACTACAGCCCGTGTGAGGCAATGGCGCCTCAACCCACTGCGCATGTGCATTTCTTTTCCGTTATTTTAACTTTGCCGTGCCAAGAAAAAAAAACCTTTATTCCACATGACCCGGATCGGTTTGTAGTACATTGGTTTCCAAAGTAGGATACAGGAGTCCTAAGGGGCCCTTCAAGGGTTTTCTATATGTTCTGAGCTAAACGAGGAATGAACTCATTTCACTTTACTAAATATGTTCAAAAGAAAGCTTTAAACGTCACCTCAGCCTTTTACTGGCTGTGGCATTCATGATACTGCAGGGAAATCTGTGCAATGCTGCATTTTATTTAAAAACTGTTCCGGTATTCTACTTTTGAATATATTTCTATTTTAAGCAGTCCATTTCATACTGTATTTCTATTTTTATTATTAAACTGTGGGTTTGATAATTTAATTTACATTGTATCATTTCATCTTCTTTTTAATATTACTGTAGGTTGTATTTTATCCATGTGAACAGTCTGCACATGTAATTTCTTTACTGTAAAGCACTTTGTACTTTTCATATAATAGGTGTTATACAAATAAAGTTTATTGCTTGTGTTACTTTTTAACTTACAACACACCATTTAAAGGATCTTGAGCTTTCCATTTCCACTGTGTTTTCCCTTAACCCACTGTACTGTTACATTGAATGTAGTTTACTGGAGAAATACATTTTTACTTCAGTACCCTTACATAAAAACATGTAGGTTTACTGTAGTCGATATAAGGAAGTCAGTGCACTCTACACCTCAGCAAACTTCTAAGGATTGACATGAAAAAACAGGAAGAAGGACTTGATTTTGCAATGGCGGTTACGTGTTATCTGACAACTGACTAATACACAGAATATTACGCAACAAATTTTAGGAACTTGCCCATTGCTACTCCTGGTATGTGAGATATTGCAATTCAGCAGAGTGGCATTATAGGTAATCCGCCTTCAAGCAAGATGCTCAGTATACATATAAATGCAAACTGACAACAATGACAGACAGAGTGTCGGGTTTATTAACACAAAAGACCATTCAAATGCATCAGTACTGTGGAAATGTGGGGTCTATTTTGCTCGACCAAGCCATGAGTCCTCCACAGATGTCTTTCACCGTGATTTCATCCACTTCTGATCCACTCATCTTCTCCAGGACCTGCACGGCCTTCTGAGAGTCGTTACCTTGCTTACAGATCACATAAACTGCAGGAAACCACAACAAAAATAAACCATGAGAGACACTTTAAAAGAAGAATGTATAAGAACCACAAACACCATAAGGGACCAAACTCTGCATGCAACAGTTTGAATAGATTTTACATTAAGTATAAACAGGTTTGAAATCAATTGGTAGGTGCTAATCTAAAACCTAACGCAGCTAAATTTAGCTCATTGATTAAAAAAAACACAACCAAAATAACATTTTGAATGTTAATTTCTCTAAAGAAGGCCAGCTGCTCAGGTTGACTGTACTTGTTTTGGAAAAGGGGTCACCTAGCAACCCCATTACAACCTGTTACTAGCTGTCCAAAATAAGCCTCCGGCCTCGGCAGTATGAGACTACACAGTGGACTGTGAATATGCACAAGTGACTCTGCGTGCCTGTTCATTTCAAATGACTCACACAGACCCTAAGCGGTGGGTTACCTGGAGGCCGGCAGTCACCTGCCATCTGCTGTTTCAATTCACTGATTCTTCCCTGCAGTAACTGGATATGTTCGCTCTTCCTGTCCTCTAAACTTGAGAGTGGAATATCTGGCAGCAATATAACAAGAATAACGACACAGAAAATGGAAAACTAGGACAAATATGAAGAGAAAGCACAGAGATATGTCACAGTGAGAACAATTTTGTGTCTTCTTTACTAAAAAGGATACTGAGGGAGTAGGGTAAGTGGCATATATCCACTTCCACAAGAGGGCGTACATCCAACAAGAGATGTGGACCTGCGTTGTCCATAATCGATTTTAAATCCTGGAATTACATTGAAACAGGTCTTAAAGCATGCACACTATTACCTGCGATAATTTGAGAAAATGGCATTTACTTATATCTTTAGTTAAACAGGGCTCACAGCAAATGTCGAAATGTTGCCTGGATTAGTAATTGTGGAGTAATATGAACATTTTAACTGATTTTCCTTAAATCACAGGAAGCAAAACTGTTTCTAACTGGAGCCGCTTGCACAATTTCGACTGTGCCCCAATCAATCATGATCCCCATCTCTGTGCTTAATGACTCAGCGGGTTTCAAAGCGCCAATTCTGCAGAAATATAAACAGATGCAATCCACCACCACTGCTCTCAGTGCCAAATGGAACATGTTATTCTTTCCCATAGAAAATCTACAGGCACATTTTAAGTCATTTCCCATTTGGGGCTGGGTCACCATTGAGATGTAATCAGTTTATGAATACACATGAAAACTGAGAAAATTGTGAGTAATCATCCAATAAACAGCACTAAATACAGGGAGTCACGCAATGACCAACTGTTCTGGAGTATATATTCCCTACCTGTACTGTGATCCTCTGATCTCTGGACAGGAGGTTAAGCTTGCGGCACTGAAAAGAGAATTTTCCGATAATTAGGGAATAATTAGATGTACTTTCTGAATGTCATATTAATGAAATCCAGTTGATTTAAGACGCACTTCACTTCAAAAATCAACATTCCAGTGAAAATGGGCACGACCCTATAATATGAAGTAGCTCCTAAGTTTCTCTGATGACCCACCTTATCTGTGGCAGCAGATCCACAGAAAGCCTCATAGTCCACCAGCTGGGTCACACAGGGGTTTTCTCCACACACTGCACAGCCTGCCTGCTTGGGCCTCAGCCTGATGGACCTGAATCTGGCATCTTGAGCATCAAACATCACCAGCTGCTGGCCGCAGGAAGCTGGCACATTTAGGTCAAAGAAAAGACTTCCAGAGAATTGTCTGGCACATATCCAACTAGTTCATTAAGTTGCTATGGTGGTTTTAGTCAAGAACAGTGCGAGCTGTTCTTTGCTGACGCATCACGGCCAGGTGTTGGCATGTGTACAACAATGCAAACCAGCATAGGGCAGATCTATTCTCTGCTGTGAGTCTTAACATTGGCACCAGGTGACAGTAATCACAACAGTTTTATGAGACAATGGCTAATGAACAGTCACAGACAATAACACAGGAAAAATATTTCTGTTGTTGCTTTGTTTCATCAGACAGACAGAAAAATGGTAAGTTGTTAAATGTTAATGTTAAGACTCAGCAGAGAACAGAACTGCCCTATGCTGCTTATCTGGTTTGCATTGTCACACACATGCTAGCACCTGGCCATGATGTGTCAGCAAGGAACAGCTCGCACTGTTCTTGACCAAAACCGCCACAGCAACTTAATGAACTAGTTGGATACGTGCCATCCTGACTTTGCTACAATAAAATCAACATACTGTTGACTTCCCCATTGACTTGGTAAAAACCTCTGATGCAGATGGGAAAAAATGGCAAAAGAAAGTGTTGTATGTAACATGGGAGTGAAGAACAAGGCATGAAAAAGGATACAGCCCTGTCCAGAGGCAATCTTGAGCACTTCCAAGGCTTGGAAGCAGCCCATCAACCCTGGAACTTAAACAAAAGTGGAAAATGTTATTCAGTATAAAATTAAGGATTTCAGAGAAGGCCGTCTGACAACACTCACCCACTCCTAACACCCCTCCATCAGAACAGTTGGTCACCGTCTCTGGGGGTGGGGGTACAGGGTAAAGACATCTGTAGCAGGGGCCTCCTCTGTAGTTATATACTGTCAACTGCAGACACACAAATGGTATTGCAAATCTCAGGGAGACTGGCCACAATGACGGGGAGAAAAGAGGCTTAGTTTCTACTTTACCTGCCCTTCCATTCGCAAGGCGCTTGCTGACACAAGAGGCTTACCACTGAGCACACAGGCATCATTCACAAGATAACGCGTAGGGACATTGTCTGAACAATCAGCCACAATGTCATACATGAGGTCAAAAAAGTCAAGGTGTGCTCACAGACAGGAGTGTATCAGTATAATAGATTCTTTTGTGAATGCTTTTAATGCTGTACGATGAGTAATCAAAAGCTTGGATAAGACTTAGCAGATGGGAGCTGTAAGATGTATTTATGATAGACAATTAGCCGGTGGCAGGTCTGTGGAACAGATGCAGGATAAGATGAGGATACTGTTGAATGAGTTGCAAGGCGTTCTCCGGTGAGAGCTGCAGCCGGTAGGGAATACACTCCACAGTGGAATTTAGCCTGTAAATACAAAATCACGTTAAGAGTTAGCCATTTGTTTTTTAAAACGCCTGGTTTTATCCTCAGTAATTAGCCCATTTATCACAAGGAACTTCTAAGAACTAATTTAAATCACAAAAAAGAAACATACTGACAGTTCAGTTAAACCAACAACACAGCATCAAACAGCAACATGTGAGTTTTGAATATGACATGGGACTCCGGTCACATGTCTCCAGTGACTTTTCTCTCTTTACTGCTTTAAAAAAAGGAGTAAAAACAAGTCATCTTATCATTCAAGGGTCTCTATTGTAAGTTGTATCCTGCAACTATCAAATCAACAAAAATAAACAATAAAACAAATATGGCTGGTAATATACTGTATAGGTGGTACAGCATCAAAACAATGTACAAGATATTTACTAATGGGAGAAATGACGCCCTCATGTGGCCATGGCTTTAAAGCGTGTGCACTAACCACAGTAGGCCCACTGTGAGGTAGAGAGGCACCAAAAGCAGCTGTCTCAAAAATAACATGTTTACACAATATTTGTGGACTGAGAAAAAATACACAACCAAATATAACCTGTGGCGAGACTGGAAAGCGCCAGTATACATGGCAAAGCAACCAGGGGGTCACAGAAAGCATCAAAACACCAATTATCATAGTTACACTAATAATATCAAAACACTAGCTTCTCTGTTTTCATTTAGGTTTTTTTGGTTTTTGGTGTTTTTTGCACAGAGGAACAAGTGTTCATTTCTCAAACGCTCTTACAGATTTTTGTGCTTCAAGATGGTATTGGTTTCATGTTTGATTGCCACATACTGTATGTTAAAGCTGGACATTGTCCCCACATCATTCTGCATACCTTCTAACTGCATTGGCAGCAGAGAGAGCCTTGGCCTGGCCTTGGTTCTCCTCGCCATGAAGCACTTGTCTGTGCAGGTTACTGAGCTCCACTTCATCATAGTCTAACAGGCCGAGGCGCCCTGGGGAGACATATGTAGAATGACTCTGTCTGAAAGACTTTATAATAAATGTCAAACCCTGATACTGGTGGTGGTGTTGGTAAACCCTGACCATTAATATTTACAACCAGGATAGAACATCAACAAAGTGCACATATAACAGAAATGACAGCCACTTTTTAATTATACAGTTAATAATCTAGCTGGAAAATTAACCTGAGGTAACAGTTATTATAAATCTGATTGTGAAATATATATATTCATAGAATAAGGCTAATCCTAAATCTTAAATTTAAAATTATGTCTTTTTATTTCTTCACCCTTAATTGTTGAGCTGGAATTTTACTATCCCAAAAGGAAAAAAAAAACTTTCAATAGCTAGATAATTCACATCCATGCACTTAACAGGGTTAACTGTGCACTAATCAATTAGACAACCTACCAATGCCTGCAGCTCCAAGATACTGGGCCAGGGGGCAGCCCAGTCCTCCACAGCCCACAATCAGCACTGATGTCTTGGATAAGTTTAGCTGACCTGTGGGCAATCAAGATTTTCTCCATTGTGTTTAGTCACATCATGAACCTCGCTCGACAGCCTGCTTACTGCACTGTATATCACAAGAACTCCGTACCTTGTACACCCAGCTCAGGCAGAAGGAGCTGTCTACTGTACCGCATGATGTCCTCATTGCTGAGCGCTGGTTTGGATGTCAGGGGGGTTAGTGGTGTTACTGTGTCATGCAGCTCCACTACTGACGTATGGCTCTGATATGACACCAAGAGGATAGTATAACACAAAAAAGATTAAACATATTTGATAAAATCTTTGAGCCTAGTGTCAACACAATCGTTCTCTATAGTGTAATTAATGGCCTGCATACAAATCTCTCTTTACATCCATCTACAGTCAAAAGTCCGCTATTTAGGGGGAAGTGCTGAGGAGGGATTTAAGTAACTGCTACTATGCTTGCATATACAAAGTGTCTGTAAAGTCCCATTACAATTTAAAAAATATATTACAAAGCCAATGGATATGATATCTTAATCACATGCGGCTGCCCATAGAAGAGAAAGGGTTAACAGTACCTCCTTCATCAACAGGGTACCTGAAATACACAATTGTGATGTGATTAAAAACTTTGATAACTACTGAGTACATAGAACAAATCTTATTAAGATATCTTATCAATGGCCTTTGTAATATATTTTTTAAACTATAAAGGGACTTTTCGGACACCCTGTATGTATATTTTTTGGAACATCTAAGATTAGTTTAATTACTTGGTTGTGTGTTTTTGATATCCACATTTGCTGGTGTTGAAGACATTTTCAAACTTGTCTTCTCCTTTTTGTAATATATATAATTTGTTAGTGGAAAAGCATAAAGATGGGTTGTTCAACACAAAAGGTATTTGTGTGTGTGTGTGTGTGTGTGTGTGTGTAAACTATACATGTACCATGGGTTTTCTATTCCTTTAACAATGTTGCTATTTATTGGATGTACACACTACAGCTTGGAGTGCTTCATCATCTCAAGAGGATAATTAACTCGTCCACTAACTAGTAAGTGCACTCACTGTTAAGTCTCCATATATATTCTATAAAGGATGGTGACCATAACAGACTTTAAATATTATTTGTTCACGCTACTAACCTAGGCTACAAAAATGCTAACATTATGGCTCCGCATTAAACAGCATTTAAGTTGGTATACTGGTCGTTAAAAAATTAAGCACATAATATAAAAAACAAAACCGACTGACAGAAGTAAAACTCTCTTGCATTCATTTAGTCTTTCGTACCTTTTCCAGTTGTGCCAGTTTATTCTTCAGAGCAGTAATCTCTGTTTCTTTCTCTTTGAGCTGCGCCTTCAGGCAGCAAACCTCCTGAGACATAGCTGACACGGTTAGAAAATATATCGACATATACTGGTATAACACAAACGTTACTACAAGTCTGCTTTAGATGTAAAGTAACTGTGTATCAGAAACATGTTGACAAGTGAAGCACACGCTGCAAGAAACTTCCGTGTTGACCACGTGACTATGAGACCACGTGGTGCGTGACGTACGAACCGCTGGTGTAAATATTTAGTTGATTTCATTTTGATTTGGGCTTAAAAACATATATAAAACGGAAAAATTAAAAATAGCTATAACAAAAAAAATTAGCTTTAATTTTATGCTTTGTTTGTTTGTTTGTTTTTGGATTATTTGTCTTGTTTTGCATGTAGTTTTTTCAGACGCCGATCGGTAATGGATAGGCTGTGTCGTATAATCTCGAAGTTATGGATATATTGTAAATATGTTATTATGAGGTTAAAAATGAGCATTTTAAAGGACTCTACGGGGTCATTGTGTTATTACTGTATATTTCACAACTATGCATGTGGTCCCTGGGAGTAGATGAAACACACACACACACGCACACACACACACACGCACGCACGCACGCACAGGAGTCCAGTGACGCGCTGTGGGTTAGAGAGCCTCGGGTCCTCCCTCCTGCTTTTCACATGATCTGAAAGCTCTCACAGAGGAGAGACAGGAATGTGGAAAGGAGCGACAACATCGATGGCTGAGAGAAGCCATAGTTCCTCCATAATGTGTTTGTTTCACATCGTGATCATCTGGGTGACAATTATCCAGTGCACCAATGGCATCCCTTGGACGCAAGAAAAGGTAAAGCTAAATACATAATAATGTGGGTTTTTTGGTGTGTGAAGATACTGTGTTATTGTCAGGCATGAGATGTCATACTTACACTGAGATACATGTAGTTGCTTAGAAAACCGGATCCACGAGTGAAAGCATTCCAAAAACTTTGCATGTGCAGTGCTGTTACATTTTTTCTTGTCAGCAACCTACTTAAATGATTGCTTGTAATCATGAAATAACTCCCAGTGCTTTCTCATTTTCATATAAAATATTTTTAACTAGCCTAATTTTGTTTAAGTAATATTAGATTAATATTAGGCATAATAACTTGCCTGTATGCTTTTGTGTTTGAGTGTGCATGTTTCGTTTTATAATTAGATTCAGATTGCTTACACTAAGGCTACACCTAATGAGAAAAATGAAACTACAATTAAATTACAACTAATTAACTATAGTGTGTAAAATATTTATTTATTTCTTTGCTGCTTATGGATGCTGTTGTTTTTCTCTTGGGATGCACCTGGGTATGTTTGACCATTCATGTCCCTCATTTATGTTCTTCTTTTCCCCTCTCTCCTTTGCCTAGTTGCTATGGTAGCACAGTCATCATCATTGATCCTCCAATTGTAGGTCTTGGTATTTATAGACCTTAAGTGGACCCCCTTTTAACCCTCTCTGAGCTCAGTGAGCCCCAGCTCTTCGGAGAGCTATATGCTCAGTCTGTGTGACCACATAATTATACCTTTTGCAATGTGCAGCGCTGCACTGCAATTACAGGACTGGTGTATGAGTCAGCCAGAGTGCGTCCAGCTCACACTGTGAACCAGTTTTGTTAGTGATTGTTTATGCCTCAGCTGTAATGAACAGACTTACGAAAAGCAGCTTCTCGTATTGTTTACAAGGAAGAACAAATGCTGACTGTCATTTCCCATAATCAATTCATTTCTCATTTCCGTCGTTTATTAAGCAGACATTCCAGTCATTTGCCACAAATTCAGCGTCTTCTGCTTTTAGGACAAAACCAAAAATACCTGGATGCTGTTAAAAACATCGTTTATTATTGTTTAGTATATTTGAGACTGAACTATCTTTACCCAGACCAATGTATTTCATGTAACAATAATGGTACGTTTTAGCTCTAAATATCAATGTGGATTTTAACCTCAAAATGCTTTTCTTTTCTGCCACGTCACCTATAGACTACCTGGATTGAACAGTGTACTGTAGACTCAGGCTTTCACTGTTCTCTGATATTTACCGTCAGCTTTCCCCCTCCTGCTCCCTGTCCCTGTTTGTTACCAGGACAACAGCGGTTCTCAGCAGGTGAACTTTGAGACCAAATGAAAAAGACCCACAGGATCTGATGATCAATGTGGTTTTTTTAAGCTTGTATTTTACCATTTAATTCAGCTTGAAGACCTGAATTTGTTGTCATATCGTGTTCCCTGAAATACCCAACCCTGTGTGGCACATACCAGCGGTAGCATATTAACAAGTATCTTTCTCGTTTGAGTCTCTATTCACTAAACCCTTTACTGAAGTAGCCATTGTGTGTATTTGAAACCATTCAATCAATATCTTTTCACAGAGCTCTAATTGGCCCTGTGTTTCTGGAGATGTTTTACACAGCTCATTTAGAAGGCAGCATTCAATTTAACAACATTATCCCAAGAAGAAATTGGCAATAGACAATAGGACATGTCATTTCTTAAACATAACCCATGTTACAATACGTGACTGATGAATTGTTTCCTTAGATGTCCATATATGAAACACTGAAATCCAAAATTCTGCTTTTGGTAAGCCGATTGTGTGGTTTCCAGTAACGTAAGAGGATGAACTGACTGTTGTGACACAGTAACATCTGTGGTTTTGTAGTCTATGTGTCATCCATATCATCATTCAACTCAACAGCGTCATAGGAGGACCTACCCTCCTCTGATTAAGAGATTGTTGATCTGGAAATATATTAGTTACTTGGAATAGATGTTTACTGGCCCTTGCTCCATCATATGTTTCCAACAGTGTCAAACAGTAGATCACTTACTAAAATTCACCAACCATTAAATTGTAAAAAAAGATCTTCTGTACACACTTTATTCATCTTAAAATCCAAATTTTCCATTCTTCCAGTTTGTATCATTTTGTTTGTTTCCTTGTATCTCGTCCAGTTCTATCACAGTGCTGTTGAGCTGACAGAAGATGAGATCCGTACCGCCCTGTCTCACACTGATCTGGAGCAGATGTGGCAGAGGGACTTGAGGCCACTGCTTGTCACCAGGTATCCAGGATCTGCAGGCAGCAGGCACGTGCAAGAAGTAAGTTTAACAGATAATTTATCACAGCTAGACCACTTTAAAACACAGTAAAATTTGTACGTGACGTGTACATTTTTTAATATTTTGTGTGTCAAGATATAGTACTATTTAATAATTTTTTTTTCGATGATATCACAGCAACTAAAAACAAATTTGCCAATCTTCCACCAACATGTTTCAGTACATACAATTTAACAGGTAATCACAAAATGCTGTTTAATTCCTAAAAAAACCAAACAGGTACTAAATCTGAAATTTTGTTTCTTCTCCGTTTTAATTGGTGCAGACTCACCAAAAATATTTTGTAGGAATGAAACCCTCGTGCGAATAATAATTCAAATCAGCTATTAAATTGTTGTTATTCTAACTCCCTCTGCACATTTTTTGGACTTTTGTGTATTTCCCAGGGAAATATCAAGGAGTTAGGACATTTATCTTCACATTCAGCTGTTTTTCTACTTTTGAAACTATTTTCCAATATTGTTTTTTTCAGCAAATGTTTATAATGCAAGTAAATGGACGTAATATTCAGATTCTCTGTCAACATCATTTAAACTTTAAACCAGACACAGCTTTCTAACTTTATTGGTTTCTAAATGATCAGCCTTTTTCTTACTTTTTTTTCCATGAATATATTCATTGAAATTTTTTTACAAACAAAATAACAATAGACACATTATAACACTACACAAACAGACATTAGGTGCATTTAAAGCAGGCAAATAAGATAATGAAAGTCCTTCCTGCTGTATAGGGTATAATTATGTTGTCCCATCTTCATTCAGTAGGTGAGATAAATCTTTGTTCTTAATATACCGAATAAAACGACCCCACACTCTCGAAAATATTTCTGGTATAAATGTACTCCATTTACCATTTACCATTTGTTTGTCCTTAAGAAGTGATTTGTGTCCTTAAGATTTTTTTCTTACTTTAATGCTTTTTAAATATTCAAATTAAAAAAATGTTTTGGTAACCTTTTTTTTAATGTGAACATTTAGTTTCTGCCTTTTCTAGTTGCTATGAAGTAATCTGTGTGTATGTGTGTGTGTGTGTGTGTGTGTGTGTTCACAGCATATCAAAACAACTCTTGGTTCCCTTGGAGCAGGCTGGGAAGTGACAGAGGATAAGTTTGTGTCACCCACTCCATATGGCCCTCTGCCTTTCACCAACCTAATTGCCACCCTCAACCCGTTGGCCAAGCGCCGCCTGGTGCTGGCCTGTCACTACGACTCCAAGTACTACCCACCGCAGTTCCATGGAAGGCAGTTCTATGGCGCCACTGATTCTGCTGTTCCCTGTGCCATGATGTTAGAGCTGGCACGAGCCCTGGATGAAGAACTGAAAGCTCAGAAGGTATTGGACAGTGAAGATGTAACCCAAACCCTCAGCATGCAGTCATTTAAAATGCTACATTATACAGTATTGGTACACAATACTGGCTGTACAACATGTGGCACACTAGACAAGTTACTAGAACTTAGTGAACATCACTTCTTATTTTCTTCATATCGACTTACAAATGGTGAAGTGCATTTGGAAAAGCAAGGTATTGACAACCCATTAGTCCTGCACAGTGAAAAAAAACAAACTAATTTAAATAGTAAACACTATAATGTATTTTGATTCACATGAAAACAAAACACTTTGTATCTGTCTTGTCAGAGTTCCTGTTCCTGTCTGCAGCACTTTCATGATGTAAATCTGTACAGGTCCCATATGTACTGTTTAGTTTTAAAGAAGATATTGTATTTTCCATCTTTAGCTTTTAGCAAAACAGTACAAAAAAACAGAGCGTTTTCTATTTTCAGCTGTAGATTACTGTGCATCACTGTGTAGTACAGGAATACAGGAACTGCTGTGTCTATGGTGATGGTAATGACTCCCAGTAAAGCAGTGTAGCTCACTGATGCAGTATTAACAGTTTGTTTAACTCCAGCAAACCTCTAAGGCATGAGGGAAAAATATATACCATGCTCAGGGTACATATACTGCAAGTAAGATCAGTTTATTGTTGGTTTTGAGCTTCATATGACAATTGTTGACATCAACAAATTGACTTATGTAAGTGCCATCCTACAGGAACTTTTTTTACGCAGCAGACATTTGACATGTCAAAGAAGTAAAAGCACATGTTTATAAAATATCATTAATGCACTAATTAGGCATTCATGAACATGAAATAGTCTGTTATCATCTATGATGTCACTGCCAACAGTCATGTTTAAAGCAAAAACTGTTTAAATCTTCTTATAGGAACTAATGCAAAATGTCTCCCAACAATGTTTTATTGTTCTACTCACAACTGATGAGTAAGGAAAGCATTAGTATTCATGTAGCTTGCTCCTCTGCCCTTTTCCTGTCTCACAGTTGAGTTCAGATGCCCGTCTACTGGGCGGACAGTGACATTGCCTGTGACGGGGAGATCAGCCAAGGGACATGTTTATCAGACTCAGCTGTCTGTCACAGAGGTCACTGTGGTAATAGGAATCACAGTGAATACAAATGTATTAACTGGTGTGGAGGAGAACCCATACTCAATACCAAAGCTGACAAATCACACTGAAGATATTGTTAGTTTAGCATTACACAAGAATTTATTTTGGAAAAGGTTATAAATCAGAAAATATATATATATATATATATTTCACAAGAACTTTCTGTATAAACCTCTGGTTGTTGATGCACCATTGTAATCTTACCAACACTAGATGGCAGCAAAACTCCAGGAATGGAAGTGACTAATGATTTTTTTTTTTACTCTCCACGCAGGTTTCCAATTCCAATCTGACCCTCCAGTTACTCTTCTTTGATGGAGAGGAGGCTTTATTCCAGTGGACCCCCACAGACTCCCTGTACGGCTCTCGCCACCTGGCCGCGCAAATGGAGAGCACCGCACACCCTCCAGGAGCTACAAGAACCAACCAGCTCCACGGCATAGTACGCATCAGTCATCCTTCTCTATCCAGGATACAGAATAACATAATCACCCAACATCACCTTTTTGTTCGCTCACATCAGTTTTACTACAATCTGCTTAGCCTTGATCTTCTCTTACAGCCAACACTTTAACAAGGAAGATGCTGCTCATAAATAGTTTTGTACTTCAAAGAAATCTCCAATCATAGAGCCTCCCTTTTTATCATCTGGGAGGCCTGGAAGGTTTTAAATGGAACATAATTTCTTAAGAAGTCTATGATAATATGATGTCCTGGTAATTGGCACATTTTTGGTATCCTAGCTATGGAGAGATAGCGCAAATGTTTATCAACAAATGGAGACATTCCTGTGTGCATGGACGGAGATAAAGCTGACAGTATCTTAAAGAAGCTAGGGTGTGAGGTGTGTTTGTTTGCATGGACAGACAGGTGTGTTTTGTGTGTCTTATGGACATGTTAGAGTATGCTTCACCGTGGAGCACATGATGTCATTATCAAACCTCAAAGGAGGAGGTGAGGAAGGAATTTCTTGTCAGAGAGTTTTATCAGGATGGGTAGACAAAGTTTCTCATGAAAGCTCATCTTATCGTTCTCCCCTCTCTGTTTCTTTCCCACCAGGATCTGTTTGTGTTGCTGGACCTAATCGGGGCTCCTGACCCTCACTTTCCCAACTCCTTCTCCAACACAGAGGGCTGGTTCAGCAGGCTTCAGAACATTGGTGAATACTATTATTTTAGATATAGGTATTCTCACTTTGGTGAAGGTGTGCCACAAAAATGAATCATCTTAACCACTAGTCATCAATTAATTACTCGTATTAGTCATCATTATGTGGAGGTTGGTGTGGCAGCAGTGCTCATACTCAAATAAATGTATCACTTTTTCCACAGTATGTCCTTCTTTGCTACAGCTGCAACTTCTGAAGCAAAAGTTGTGTGATTGTTTACTCATGCTTCCCTGCACTCTCAATGAAAGCCAATTAAACTGCATCTGAACAGCTTTGATTTAGCAAATCAGCTAAAGCTTTACTTTTAAACTATTAATAAGCACAGATGGATTATTTTCCCTTAAACTAAAATAACAGATGCACTTTTTTACTTTTGCCTTTCTTCTTACAAACTCAGAAAAACGTCTGCACACCATGAACCAGCTTGTGAACCACACCAACACCGTGCAGTATTTCTGGCCTGATCGACATATGGGCCATATACAGGATGATCATATACCATTCCTGAACAGAGGTATACACACCACACAGCAACCACAGAAGTAGCTCTGATGACATTTATTGTGTTACTTTGCTGGCTGATCCTCCCCCTGTCCTTCTCTGTCAGGTGTTCGGGTCCTGCACCTCATCCCCTCTCCGTTCCCCTCCGTGTGGCACACGTTTGATGACAATGAGCAGAACCTGGATCACTCCACCATTCAGAACCTCAACAAGATCCTGCAGGTTTTTGTTTTGGAGTACCTCAATGCCAAACCCACCGTCTCTCCCACAAACCCATCACTGCTCCGATAAACCTGTCAGTGATCCTTCGTCTTTTTACATGTTACTGTAGGAAAGATCTTCAGCTGTTATCTTATGGACACACTGCATTTACTCCTTTTTACATACCAACACATTAAATGCAGCAACAATTTGTACAATTAACTTAATGATTAAGTGAAAACCTGAAAATGAAGATAAGATTTTACATAGGCAGTATTTATAGAGATGCTTGATGTCATGAGCATGGGTAAGTATATTTTTATTTCAAAACTTTAAATTAAATTCAAAGTTAATATTTAGTCCTGTGTGAGTAATATAGAAGGCTAAGGCTTTATAGCTTCTTCTCTTCGTCCTCAGACACAAGATCTTATTATTTAACTACACTGCTCCCTTTATGTCAGTTTGTGACCCTCATTTACACACTGACGAGGCATCTCAACAACAATGCTAACATCTAAGATCTGGTCCACTTGCCTCAAAGAAGAGGATGAATTGGGAGCAGTAATAGGGTTAGCAGTTAAATTTATGCATGCATTACAAGTCCAAAATTCTAACAATAGAGTAATTATGAACTACTTGGGGAGCTACTTAAACCTGAGAGTACTTGCTTGTACTTATGTGATGGCATCCAGCATCGATCATCTGTTATGTTGTGTGAGAAAGAGAGGATGACCACCGACACAGATGCTACCTGACATACTGGGCAGAGTATATGCCAGCACACATGAGACAGTGCCATAACGTGTGTTTTACCTACAGTGACTTTTTCTTCCTAAATCTGTTCAGTGTTGAGAGAACAAATCTGTTAGCCGCAGGAAGTGGGGGTGATTTGTACTAAAAACAACATCTCTAGCCCTTTATAGTCCATCATCTTTCATCGTGAAGCAGATAACTTCCTGTGCTGATGTTTCATGTGCCTGCCTTTTTGTTTATATGATATTATTAGCTGGGTTTTAATGTAGAAACCAGAATAATATACACTGCCAAAACTGGACTTCCTGTGTTTTCAAACTGAAATAAATGTTGATTCAGAAAACAAAGGAGATTATGCAGAGTTTGCTTGTCTTTACACAGTTTTGGTTTCAGTGTTAGTGTTTTCAGAGCTTGGGGATAAAGACGTGGGGCCTGCTCTCATGGCTGGTCTTTGTGATGATAAGGGGTGATCTTTTGCATCAGGAAGTGTGAACCTTTTCTGTGATTTTGACCTACAACACCAAGAATATCTAATATATTTTTTCTTGTTTTGAATGATTTTGTGCTCAGGTCTTTCTCCATCACTCACTCTTTCCATCCCTCTCCACCTCAACAGCAATCCCATGATTCCTTTAATCCTATCAGCAGTCCCTCCCCTGAATTCCACACCACCTAAACCCTCTTCAGACCAGACCACTCCTGTGAAAAGTGACCCCCCTTGCTGCAAGCACAATTGCTTGTGATGCCTGGCAACAATTTAAACTAACATACTGTATATCTTGAAATCAAAAGCATGATTGCGAAAGAACTATTCGTCACCAGAGATTGTGATGTGATGTGTTTAGTTTCCATAGTTTCCACACAAGAAACCTTTAGTAGCCTCTTCTTTTCAGTTTTAGTGTGCTTTCCATAGCTGTTTTGTTTTAGGTTTTATTAAACAGATTTTCTATAAAGTCCTAAAACAGGTATTTTACCTGTCAGTCAACACCAAAATTACTCGGCTCAGTAATTCACTGTAATCTAAAGAAAGTACCCTTTGTCACACTACGTCTCGGCTCGGCTCAGCCACCAGGGAAACTGGCATGTTCAAGCAAGGGAAAAGAGGAGAGGCAAAACAAAAGTTGAATAACACTGTATTGTGGCTTCCAGTATGTGTGTGTGACAGCAAATTGATGCATGCCTGAGTTTAATAACAGCAGAGCTTTAATCTGCAGCTGATTACAGTGCAGACTATACAACGTCTTCCAGCTGTACAACACTGGACTGATTGGTATGGCTGGAACCTTCTCCCATGTTTAAGCTGTTAGAAACCAATGAACAAGCAAGGTCATTTTCTTTGTACAGCTGATAACTTGACTTTTGAAAAGAGCTTTGTAAAAACCTAAAAAGTGAACACCACCTGAAAATAAAGATATTGCTAAAACTTGGAGCAATTCCAAAATTGCACAGATATAAAGTAAGAGCATCAAAAACTTTTTCAGCCAAAGAGCTCTGTTTTTATGATTCCTGTCGTAATGAGATATTCATGCTTTCTTTATGGTTTACTATTAATTTATGTAGCCACCTGTTGCTGTGCTGTAAACCTCTCCATCCTGCTTGCACCAGTGCCCGTCTGCATCATGTTACAGGGTATATACCATGGTAGTCTATGAGTGTTTTTGGAGCATACATGAACTAATCACACTGACATATTTCACACTTTCACAATAGAAAACTTTATTATACTGTGAAACATCATTGCCAGTGTGTATGTGTGAGGACTGCAGAGCTGCATGCTACAGGACTTGCAAGGAAGAAAGAAACCAACAGAGGGCAGTGGTGAGTCATATTCCGTTTAATGGAAAGAACAAGTCTCTGGTGCGTTTGTTGTTTCTTTCACATGACGTTATTATTCGAAAAATAAAAAAAAACTGCAAAAATAATTCAGCTAATATCGCATCAAATGGTTTAATGCCAAATAACTAAGGAAGGAGTGTTATTTAACTGAGTCAATACCAACAATACGACCAAAATTCTGTTTTGTGATTTAACTGTAACCAAGGGTTTAAATGATGTGTTTTCTGTGTAATATTATTTTTCCAGGAGCAAGATAATATATACTAGACAGGACACTGTTTTGATATACACGCCTCAACTTTCAAATGAGGGCGGCGAACACACAGAAACTACCTACATCAGGCGCTGCGTTCAGGTACCCTTGGTAAACTTCACTTCACATGTTCCGAAGTGGTCAATACTATTATCTGTTAAGTAGTTTTTGCCATAATTATGGTAAGATTAGCGGCGACAAATTCATTTGATAAAGGCCTGATGTGACAGAAAGGGGAATTGCATCATGAAATATATTAAGTTTGATGTTCTTGAATCGTTGTGAAAGTATCTGTGTATAATTAGTCAAATTAAATATCAGTAAAATTTAAAAAAAAACAACAATAACTTATGTAAGTATATCAAAGTATTAGTGACTGGAGCTGTGTCAGAGCTGGCTTGTTCGTGTTTTTGTGCCCAACATGTGACTTTTCCCAGTATTTCCGGCATTACGTGAATGCAACATTAATCCCAGGCCGGGTGGTGAGGAGCTGCGGGGAATTTTAGTCCAGCCTCCAGTCATGCGTTCAACACAGTTGTGTCGTGAGTGAACGCAAACAGACCGACAGCACGGAGCTGCTGTGAAAGAATGTGACAAAAATTGAGTTAATTTAATTTCGATATCAGTGTCGCCACATTTTGGCCGATTGTTTTTCCTTTTGATATTTTACTGAAGAAGCCATGGAGCCGATAACGAAGTGGACGCCGAAGCAAGTGGTCGACTGGATGAAAGGTAAGTTTGAGGCACTTTGTGTGTGTGACGTTAATTTACAATTGGTGACAAACAATTAGCGAGGTTAACCCATTGAAACGCTTTTCTGTCTATTACCCTGAACCTCTCCTTTGTTATCTCCAGTTAGTTTCGTAGAAACTGCTCCTGTGTGACAACATACCTCCACTCCACTTAACAACACCACTGCCTTTGCTTTACTCTCACTTACAGATGTTGGTAAACTAAATTGTTTAGTTTGTTCCTTTGCTAACTTGCTGCTCTTTACACTGTTGGGGTCATACAAATGGGATTTTCTTTAACTAGTTCAGTTAAGCACTTTACTCTAGTTAAATAAATGTTTGATCCGACTTGAAATACACTGGTTTTCAAACATTTTTATGTAAGAAAGTCAGTAACTCTTGCATGACACAGGTTTCCCCAAAGGGTCTTCAGTCGAAAACCAGTTTTGTTGTCTAACTTGTAAGTGATGGTGAACACTCCCATCACATTTCTCTTATTGTACTGTGGAGCCCAGTTTTGAAATCACAGACCTGCTCCCTCAGAGAGTCAGAATGGGTTGAATCAGGGGTTTTATACTCTACTTTTAAGGATCTTGCACTCAATAAAATAAAAAATAATAATAATAAATCACACATTAGTTTCGGGCTGAGAGGAATGCTTGTTATGGTCGTGACATAATTCCTCTTTGACTTCAGTCACAGCATAGGTATGTCAAGTGAGGGATGCCGAATGGTATGTGAAGCATTGATTAAAATAGTTGTGGTGAAATTGTTCCAACACAGAAGCAGTGAAGTTTGTGTGTATCTTTGCAGCAAAATGAGTCATGGCTTGTTTATAAGGCCGATGGTGGGATGAACCTGTTCTTTGCTTTACTCTGAAGGACATTTAGAAACTTCCCACCAACACATCTTAGGTGATTTCCATTCATTTGTTTCTCAAGCCAAGCTTCTTTTGTTGTTTTTTTGGAACTCTAACAATGTTGTGGGAAATGAACTGCTGATTGAGGCACGCCTGTTTCTATAGTTGGGAGTTAAAGGGGATTGTGAGGGGGGTTAGTTTCCATGTGCCCAGTGAAAAGAGCTCGGACAGGGTATGCATGGATGAAGGATTAGTTGTCTATACAGGACCCCAATGCTGTCAGTCTCCTGCATAATCTGACTCAGCAGTTGTCTGTGGGCTGGAACCACTGGGTTTGCAGACTCCTACAAACACAGTAGGACTGAAGAACTAACTGAAGCACAGTGGGCCGCTCATGGGAATATTTCATCCCAATCTGGACATGAGAGTTTGAACACAGGGTTTGCTGAACATTCATACCAAATTATGGGTCTTGGGTAAATACCAGGTTGTCCTGTCATTGTTGTCATATTTAGACTCAGTCAGAAGAGGCTATTGCAATTTTCTTGTTACACTTGCAATTCAGCAAAGTGGATGATGCAGGCCTTCATGGGCCAGCCCCGAAATCTTGCTTCCCTCCTTGTAGTCTACCTTGACTAAATACAACCTTGATTTAGTAAGATGTGTTGTTTGCAGGTGTAGGCAGGTATTTCTGACTTTAAGCAGAGCCACAAACAAACAAATTAAATCTCAAATTTTAGCACCTCTTATTGTCATCTCAACCACTTCCATGGATCACTGATTGGACAGTCTTCAAGCTGTTGGACATGAGTCTCAGTTGACAAAACTAAGATCTAGTGAAAATCTAGCTTATTTAGCTGTTTAGGCCAGCTCAGACTACAATACCATTGTGATCAAGAAAGATATTGTATGAAGCTAAAAGAGGTCACCAACAATATCACAATTACCAGCGTACAGCCCATACCCACAACTTTACTTGTAGATGCAGATGCTTTTTGACGTCATCATACTGAAGCCTTGTCCACACAGAGACGAAAACTATTGTTTCAAATACTTTTTCTGTAAACACAGCAAGAAATTGTCTCAAGAAATGTGTGTCCACACTAAACCACTAAAAACACTCTGGTAAATATGCCAGGCCTGTACTGTCATGTCACACTGCCACAGAAATACAATAAAAACAGAGAAGAAGACATGGAGCACGTGCATAGAACTTGTCTAAATGTCTATATCCACTTGTTGTTCAGGGTAGTAGTAAAGGAGCAGAAGATTTTTCTGTAAAAGCCAAAACAAGCTCAGTAGCTTCTTTAGCATGAACACAACACTGTAATCCACCATGGTTACTGGTGTTGCTGGGGTAGCGCATGCAGGTTAGGGGAGAGGTGGAGCTATGGCGTCATCATTTCAGAAAAGATGCACATGGGGTGTAAACATGGAAACATAAGGGTGGTGTTTCCAGGTTTTCTCACTCTGGGACCTGGTTTCATAAATTATTGTTTTCAGGTCTCGCATGATAAAAACTTTTGCAGATACTCCTAATGTCATCTCTGTGTGGATGGGCCCTGAAGTGTAGGACCCATGTCGGCCTCATATTGACCCTTCACACCAATGGCAAACATGGGTGTTTGCAGCG
Source organism: Pseudochromis fuscus (assembly GCA_900323345.1). Classification (NCBI taxonomy): domain Eukaryota; kingdom Metazoa; phylum Chordata; class Actinopteri; family Pseudochromidae; genus Pseudochromis; species Pseudochromis fuscus. Next base: position 8,264 of record OOFC01015698.1, on the reverse strand, counting down.
TTGTTGTGCCTGTGTCACAGAAGTCAAGTCTCAGGGAAGCACAGTAATGCAGACCTTTGCCCTCAGCTGCCTCAGGTTGTTTTCCTCAGTAGGACAGGGATTGCTCTTGTGTATTGAAGCACTTGTTAATCACTTGCTTTGTTTAAGAAGATCAAGTGGTGGTTGGTGGATGTTTATTGCCAGTGAAAGGGGTGTTTGATTCTCCCCATTTAAACACTGTTGTTTTCTGTTTGGGGAACTGCAGATGCCCTGAAGCACATTTTCCTCACCACAAGCTCTGATCTTCCAGCTGGACCTGTGGTGTCGTGTGATTGGTATGCCATATGTTGTGTATGGGACTACTCACCCTTGGGGGAAATACGCACTTTCCTAATGACACAATATATTTTCAGCAGTCCATTTTTAGTAGGTTGTGACACTTTTTAAAAATAAATTGGGGTTAGATTTGAGTGACTGCACCAGTGACGTTAATACGGTGACCCACATACCCACCCATGTTCACTAAGTCAAAAGTTTAAATCGTATGCTGCAAGTCATTTTCCAAATATAGTCCTGAATCCACATGGGCAGTGCTGGAGCTGAGACAAGCTGACAACATTTGGAGAATGTTTAGCTCCGGCTCAGCTGAATAGTTTCTCATTCACCAAATGCACTTGACTTTTTTTTCCTACTCTGCACATGTACCACCTTGTTATCACTGTGGGTTTGACTGGCAGGTTTTAACAAGACATCCCAGACATGTAAATTTGTACAGCTACTGTCTGACTGGATGGCTTTTGTCCACTTCTTTACAGTTGTGTACACACTGGATGGCTTCCAGTATGTTCTATACTTGTTTACTGGCTAATCAAATTTCAAAGCCTTGCATGTGGAAATGGATTAGGCGTGTGAATTTTGGTGATAGGTTTATTTTAAGCAGGAGGTCATGATTAAAGCTGCTGATGAAGTGGGCATCTATCAGCTAACCCTCACAGGCCAAACAGCCACAACACATCTATTCTAAGGGACTACTGCAAGTGTTGGACCATTATCCACAACCAGAAGTCTGACCCGTATGGTCAGATTGAACACATTGAACTCCAGGTACAGGTTGATTGTTTGATGCCATGTGGATGGATTTAGTAGTAGCACGGGGGCATGGGTGTTATACCTTTCAAGTAGCACCGAGGTGCCGAGAAGGCAATTAGCTTGTCAAAGAGACGACAAACATGTGCTGAATGTGTTTTTGTCTTTGACCAAGTGTGCGCTTGGAAATGTAACAGGACTGTGTTTGACTTCGCACATATGCTGAGTGACTTCACTGATGGGTACCATCAGCCACCTTATCTATAGAGATGATAGTAAGGTGTGGGTAATGATCCTTATCCGGCTGCAACAGAGACTTCGTCAACCAGAGTGTGAACAGACATGTCGCAGACGCCTCACCCTTATTAAGGCATCCACTCCCCCTGTTTTAGTGCTGGCTCTATCAAGGCAAGTGGAGTTCTATGTTTGGACAGCCACTGCAGGCATCATTAATCCATTTAGCAAACCTTATGCTGTGGAGGCTGTGTATATGCATCAGGGAAAACAGGTGTCAAATGAATCTAAACATATTCTCTAAGAACAGCAAAAAGCTCTGTGCCCCTGCCAGCGGTCTCACTCATAACAGGAAGTAACAAGGTCACATAATATGTTCACCTATAAATCGGTCTTCTGTCAAAGTTAAAACACCAGTTCTTTGTGTTTTACCAGGATCCAGTCATGCAGCTTTTAAAATCGACCTATTGTGTTGTATTGATGAGGAGATAACTGTTACTTTTCCACAGAGAATGGCCTTTAGAGCTCAGGGGGAGTGCTGTAAGAGGATTCCCCCTGGGGAGAGGTTACTGAAAGGCATTGCTGTGGTTTGGTTCCTGTCGTACCCTCCGCAGCCTTTTTCTCTCACGGCCTGTGCGTCCCAGCCGTATAGCCTCAGGAGCTCTGACATATGGGGACGACTCAAGAAATCATCAATTGTTAATGTTCTGAACTTGTGTTCGAAAAGACAAAGGTGTAACAAGAGCATGTGTTTTAATCAATATTAAGGCGTTAAAGCTTACTGTCAGGCTTCAGCACTAGCTCTGACATTGAACAGTGGGCGGTAATCGTGTGTACAGCACTCTACAAAGCCGATGATTTAAAAATCAACAAACTAATACCAGTTAGGCATTGGCATGTATATCAAACATTTTGTCTCACAATGCCAGGAGAAAAGTACCACCCCATTTCCCGGCCAACCTCAGCTGGACCGGTTTGTTTTCATGCAAATCTAGAATGTGCATTGCAAATCTCCCTGATGATATCGGCTTAGTAGGACCTGCAAGCCATTTGGCCACGGTCTATCCTAAGAGCATTGGCCCATGAGGTGCCACGCTTAAGTCATGGGAATAAAAGCTCCAACCTGAAGTGGCATAATAGGTGAAAGTTTAAATGCGAGCTGACCTCTTGTGGAGACATGAGCACACGCATTAGTATATCTTTACATGCCATGATTGTGCCCAAAGGCTCACTCTCAACATCATGTGATTAAAGTTTTGCAATATATTGAAGTCTTAAAGTGCTACTGCACCAGATCTGTGCTTGTGGTGAGGGATTCAAACCCACGTGGAGAAAGAAAAGGGAAGTGCATAGCTGCGTTGGTATTGCTATCAAAGCACTGCTGATGCATTTATGCTTAAATAACGACATAACACGAGAGGAATGCAGCAACTGCTGTTTTCTTTTCCTACCAAACCAAACCAGCAGCTCTGTGAATGAGCAGTCAAAACAGGTCACACATGTCCTTTGTTGCGTTTGGGGCCACCAGTTGCTTTTAACGGATTTAAAATGCCCGAGCCGGTCAGGCTGATGCTCCCCCTCGCTGCCTAAATACATACAAAGCACTTTCACCCTGCCACCTGCTTACGCTGAAATGGAGTGTAATGCCATTATGATTATGAAGTGATCTGGAGTTTTATGAACTGTTACCCACTTTTTGGGTTTAGCTGGGCACTTGGGTGAGTGCCAGATCAGAGCTGATTCAGTACATGTCCAGACTAGTCCACATTTTCTCCGTCCTCCACTGAGACGGGCTGAATTCCTGTGTAGCTGTTCTCACAGTTTCCCGTCCCTCTAGGAATGACAATCCTGTGATTAAACTTTAAGATCATTTGCTTACTGGCATTTTGAATTCCATTCTTTTGATATTTGTCTGATAGCATGGCACTGATATCATTTAAGTATATTATACAGGTTGTTTGTAGGTCTCCATTACTGTGTTTGTGTACCTGCCTGTGAGTATCACGTTCAAGTTCACTGCTTACATTAGAGAGTGCTGATAGATAAGGCAGTTATAATGAGCCAGTCTGTATTTTCACAGCATTAACAATATATTGATGACCCCCCCAAGCCCATTATCCACATTCATGTACCTTAAATGGTTGAATTTTACTGTGTTAACCAGTAAACTAATAAATGCTGAGTTAGTGCTGCAACAATTAGTCGACATAATCCATTACGTCGACTATAAAAATTTGTCAACGCAGAAATTCAAGCTTTGACACATCATATTACTGTTTTTGTTATTGGTAAAATCAAATACCAGCCAGTAAAAACTCATCTGTACTTGCACTTCACTACAGGAACTGGTGGGGCAGTATCACTCCCACTGTTTACATTATTCACAGAAATGGAGGAGTTGAAGAAGTGGAAGCACAACAGTGACAGGCAGCATAACCAACCAATAAAGAGGGAAGACGCAAAACAGCACAGATTTTTGGCTTTTTTTTTTTTTCTTAAGGCTGAATAGTACGTTCGCTCTCTCGATGGGAAATATGAGTACAAAAAAACCAAGACTGAACAGTCGACGGACATAAATATTATGCACACTCTGCAGGAAGGAGTCTTCTTTTAACTGAGGCACTTCCAGCTTAAACCAGGAGGCATCCTTAATCAGGGATTCTGCTAGCACTTAGGCTAACATGTCGCCCAGCTTGTGACCAACCAGCCTCATGCACATTTTTATTGTTTGATGGCACTATTTATTATTACACTTTTTACAAGCATTTCTTATCCGATTACTCAATTAATTGATGGAGTACTTGATAGAATACTCGATTACTAAAGTTATGGATAGTTGCAGCCCTACACTTAGCAGACTGAAGGGAAGCCTGGACTGTGTTAGTGGTTGTTAGTATATGGTGTTGTATGCAGGTCTACAGTCCACAAAGATGAATGCCATTCTATTATTGAAAGGTCATAAAGCTGATAGGGTGACGTGACCATGTCAAGCTTGTGTTTTTATTTAACTGGAAGTGACCTAGAGGGAGTCCTCAGAGAGTCCACAGAGCAGTTCTGCACTTCTGTAAAGGATTTCACTTATGGCGCATTTACTCTGGTACCTACTTGCTTCACTTCGCATCAGTTTTGGCGCATTTACACTGGCAAAAAAGTACCTGGAACTTGGTACCTGGTACAACTTTTCGTACCTCCTCTCGTGCAGTTCCAAAAAAACCGCAGGACCGGTCAGGTCGGAGCAGGTACTAAAATCTTATTGGTCGGAATCGTCACTGCGTCGTTGCATCATCACTGTGCGGCACGTAATCTGTCCCCGCAAACACGGCATTTTTATATCTTCGGCAAACCATGCAGACGTGTTTGAAATAACAACAAGCAGAGAAATGGCATCTGTTAGAAATCCTGCCCTGCGGACTCAGGACGAGGTGCAAACCTTTCTGTCATTAGTCGCCGATGAGAAAATTCAGCGGGAGCTGGACAGCGTGGTCAGAAACGAAAGAGTCGCATAAAAGATGACGTCACGAATGACGGCCAGCTACACGGAGGAGGGACTATCCTCGGCAATGTAAATGCAACCGAGGGGGGCCGATCCCGAGCGATCAGAGGCGAAGCAAAGCGAGTAGGTACCAGTGTAAATGCGCCATAAGTTGTTTGGGTACTCTTTGCGTGAAGTATGAAGCTACAGCTGCCTGTTTACATTATTTCTTTGTTGAAACGGTACCAGAAATACATTGTTTCCTCAAATAGTTGCCAGGGCTTTCATTTACCTGAACAGCAGAAGACATCAGCTCTAGATTTTACGCTAGTCTTTGAGGCAGGCTTTTATTTCTAGTTTACTCTGATGAATGTAATTGAACCTTCATAGGAGATTGGAAGTTATTGCATTTGAGGAAATACCGACCCAACTCTTCCAGTAGCCCTCCAGCGTTTCAGTAGATAGATAACCCTTAGTATTTTAATGGGGCTCTTATTATGAAACATTTGCAGGCAAACCCCATCATTTACTCACCTCTTCCCGGCCTGTATTTATTTGTTCATGTCGACCAAGGCTCCAGACATTATTAGAGACCCAGCTTTTAATTGGCTTTTGGGTTTTATTTGAGTAAGTACAGCATTCACTGTCTTGATGTCTTCAATAAATCCACAATACCTTTAGTTAAGTCAGTGCCACAGTTCATTGTCAGAGGAGAGAGCAGTGAAGCTTTAACAGCAAGGGGATGGAGTTTGAGCTGGGAGATCGTAATTGTCTCGGTTGATATTTAATGTCACTGCACTGAGAATCTAGGTGTACTGAGGACCTGGAGTTTCCTGACTAGACCTTATCAGTCCTCACCGAGCTGAAATAGTTTGTCTGCAAGGAAAGAGAGAAGTTTAAACCCCCAGAGAAATTCATTTGGTTAACTGTAGGTATCAATCATTTATTGAATAGCACAAGAAATAACAGCGAGGATACACACCTCTTCTCGCCGTGGCATTGATCTGCTGGGCCGTCAGGTCAAGTAATGACAAGACATTAAACCGTGCATATGATGGGAGTCATCACGGACGACTTGTTAAGTATTTTTGCAGGTGAAGTATTTGATATTCAGCGGTGCTTACTGAATATAGCCTGTCATTATGATGGGCAGTGGGTGTTAAAAATGCTGTAGAGTTTGATCCACTGTTGGCTGTACTTCACTCGATTGGCCATTTGTTTAACATCCTCCTCTCTCTATTGAACTGGCAGAACAACACACACACACACACAAAGTCTCCTAAATGGATATTTCTTCCCTGCAGAAATAAACAGGACCTTGTCACATGTGTCATTTGAATGATAAACTGCAATCTGTGTTCTTTGTCTCCACTCAAAGCAACATGTTTTCTCTGCAAATGTGTTCGACATTTGTTTTCCCCAACGTATGACAAACAAATGTGCGTCATTTGACAAGGCTGAAGTGATTGTGCATGTGGCCTCATGCTGACTGTGTTTTCCACCAGAGTCGTTCTTGAACCTTGAGGGCTTCATAATAGATGCTTTTAAAGCTGTGAAAAAGTGCTTGTGGAATCTGATCTCTCTCTTTTTATATATATATTTAGTTCAATATTATGATCACCCTGATGCTCGGAGACTAAATCAGGCAATGTTTTTGTAATCTGCATGGAGATTATGAAAACATTAGAGAAGAAACAACAGTCACTTTATAGCTGAAATAAACATGAATAATTGGTAAAGGGCTGTGTTTGCAGTGCGATGTCACGTCTTGCCTTTCACTGTTATTATTCTTGGCATTTGCCTATTCAGAGGGACGCAAATCTTCATTATATTCTTGTGTGGGAAAATCTATTCCCCCATAATTTGCACTCTCGTCACAACTCCATTGAGAGGACCTCACAGGAACAAACAGAGCTTTCATTTTATACAGAGGTTCCAAACAGCCTCAGGCTATTGCTGGCCCACGTTGTGCAAAATCATATTTGAGTGGATCTACTGGAGCCCCAGCGCTTGCCTACTGCTACAAATGAAAATTCCTTCCTGTTGTATTGTCCAACATGTGATTTTTTGTTTTTTTTGGTTTCTAGATTATGTGAGAGCTTCCTGCCTCAAGGAGAAGCTGTTTTTTAAAGACATTGTTTGATGAAAAGCAGTGTTTGCATAAGGTTGGAAATGTGACATAATGCCCTTGTAAAGTAAAGAAGGCATACATCTGATATCATCCGGGCGGCTGATAGCGAAGAGCTTATCGGATGGCTTTGTTTGGGTAATAATGTGATTATAAGGTCTGCGCCGACCTGTCTGTAAACATTTACTGTTTTCAGACAGGAGCTGTCACAGCAAGTGTGTGAAATATTGAGGATGCGACTCAAAAGTGGGTTTAGAGGTGTTTGAGGAGGCGGAGGAGGAGGAAGAGAGTGGGCCGTTTGAGGAAGGAGAGACAAAAGGAAGACGACGGAGGAATGTGATAGGACGGGAAAAAAAGGGAAAGTGAGGCACAGAGAATAGAGAGAGGCTGGTGTTCTCCTGCATCAGCTTTTTGGACAGCTGCCTGTTGGATGATAGGATTAAAGAGTCTTTTAATATGACCTTTGTGCTGTACTTTGATACTAACACGCCACACTCTCCCCCTCTGAGCAAGGTCACTCTATACACAACATGCACCATGTAAAGCAAGGCACTATTTCACCTATAATATTCATCCAAAGTGGAGGCAAGAGACAGCTTTGGATTCAGCTAACAAAGCTGTACTTGTAGCTTGTTTTGGGGCCAAATTTAACAGCAGCAGGGACCCATTGTCATTTATCATCATACAGCAACTTATTCTGAAAAAAAAAAGCAGACACTATAAAATAGTAACCCATAACTCTGGCGTCAGATTTTGACAAAGCAAACACAAAGTGCGAGTCGGCGCGCTGTGTGGCCCTTCTTCGCTTGCTGAAAGAATAGGGACGGAGAAAGAAAAGTGAAATGCTGGAGCTCAAACAGACAGCATGGCAGAAGATAACAGAAATGCTGGGAAGACAGAGGTCTCTCCGTCTCGCTGCGAATAAAATATTCAGCACTGCTGGAATGAGAACAGAAATTGCTAAAGGACCCGCTCACAGTTTAACTGCATCAACAACAAAAGAAGATAAGACAATTGGGGAGAATTTGCTTGGTTTTTATTGTTCGGTGGTGTTATTCCTGCTCCTGTCTTATGTGTGCAGAATTGTACTACAGTTACGTCTACATCCTGCTTTATATATGAGATCAAGTGTAATGAATAAATATCAAAACTGAGGACTGGAGAGGGGAGACTTTGACCTGAGTCGTACTGAATCAGCTGCTCTGGCCCTCTGATCTGGTTTGTGCATGTTGTTCACAGACAGAAACATGATTACCTCCACAAAAGAGGTTACGATTTTGCTTGCGTTTGTTTCTCTGTCTGCCTGTTTGCAATATCTAAAAAAAAGTCCTGAACAGATGTTGATTAGTTTTTCTGGAGGGGTGG
>OOFC01015694.1:6008-36008 GCA_900323345.1 Pseudochromis fuscus | reverse complement strand
TGTTTATTGAAGTTTTCTTTCCTTGAAGTTATTCAGTTTTACCACTAAAACATTTATCCTGAAAGTATAACAGCTGGTAGGAATCCCTCTGTCTGCACACTGTTGTATTTTTACTCTGTGATGTTGCTGTTATTTAAACTGTGTGGTGTTGCTCGCTGATCTCCTGGATCTGCTGGACTCGGATGATTCAGTATCTGATGATCCAGACTGGAAGAACCCACTGACCCCGGAGCCGTCAGTGTTTACCGTCTCCTGCCCCCCGGTGGTAACCTGCTGTCACTACACAGCTCCACAAGTTCTCTATCAGCGTCTCTCTTTGTCCTCATCTTGGTGTTTTCCGTCGGGCCTCATGAATGAAGTGACGACAGTGTTGAGGTCTGAGTGGAGCTGCAGTGGGACTCTGGTGAGACCACCCAGGTGTCCATCAGCTCTGATCTCAGCTGCCTTCAGAAAGAAAGAAAGAAAAAGCTGGTTCCTCTCTGCTGAACGTGAAACGTCCCACTGTTATCTGTGGGACCTGAATGCAGCTGGACTGTTGCCAGGACGACCAACACACCAGAACCTCACCTGAGCTCCATCTGTGATCTTCTCTTCTACAGGGAGAACCTGGTTACCTCGGATACAATGGACTTCCTGGAGTGATTGGTTACCCTGGAAACGAAGGTCATCAGGGTTCACCTGGAGAAAAGGTCACAACCTCTTCTTCTTCTTCTTCTTCTTCTTCTTCTTGTTCTTCTTGTTCTTGTTCTTCTTCTTCTTCTTCTTCTTCTTCTTCTCACTAGTAATAATAATATCAGCCAGTCCGTGGAGTTTTTGAGTTTTTTCAGTGTCTAGTTGAAGACTGAATGTGAGGAATTATTTTGTTTGGTTTTATTTTTCACTTTTCATTTTACACTGAAACATCAAGTGTCTGTTTTATAATGTGAGGATTTGATGCGTTTTGTTGGTCTGTGGGAAAAGACTTGTTGTCATCTTGTTGTCGTTGCTCAGGGTGAACGAGGAGCAGCCGGGAGTCCAGCACTGAAAGGCTCTCGGGTACGACTAATGCTGGTTTTTATTGAACACTGAATTTACTTCATGAAGTGTTGTGGTTTTCCTCTGTGAGCCACCAGGAGGCGACACACCTCAACAAATGTTTGCTCATCTTTTCTCTGACTTTGACTTCAACATCCTGACAGATCTGAAGTGTTTGTCTGTCTTTGATCTCCAGGGTCTTCCAGGAAAACCAGGTTTCCCAGGACCTCCAGGACTGCCGGTGTGAACCGTCGCACAACCTTCAGACAATATTTGCAGAACTCAGAGAGGACAAGTTAAAAATCACAGATTCAGGCAAATCACAAGGTTTTTACATCAGGGATTTAGAAACAATTAAAAATCACAGGATCCAGTAAATGTGTTTGATCTGAACAGGAAGTCGACCTGAGAAAACAAATCAAAGTGTGAATCAGTGGAAGACAAAACAACCTGACAGAAGAAGATTATTTCATGATTTGCTCTACACTTTATCAACGTTTTCAGAAACCACTGTGAATAGTGACGTTTTTTCTCAGGGACTCCCCGGACACGAAGGATCAGTCGGCCAACCAGGACTCCCAGGATGCAACGGGACGAAGGTGGAGACCATCACCAGCTGGACACAGAGCAGATGATCTGTTTTATCTGAAATCTGATATTGGTCCTGATCATGTGATCAGTTAGTCTCCTATCATGCAATGAAAACACAGGAATTAAAAAATACATTCAGTAAATAATAAGAATAAATTCTTATAAACTGAATATTTTATTTTGAAATAAGTTTAAAGTCAAGAGTTTAAATAGTTGAAAGAATTAAATACTGGATACATGGTGAATATGCAGTAAAATAATGAGAATGAAATAGTCAAAAGAAATAGATCAATGGTTGTTATACTTTTAGTTGAACCATTGGATCCATTATTATAGCTCGATATTTATTATTTTGACCCGTCAGTGTTATAACTATTTACACAGTGACTCCGTCCAGCTCTGACTTACTTCTGCTCAAATGTGTCTGAAAATGTCTGAAAACCAAAGGGTTTGAGGTGAAGGACACATCTAAGAGAAAACAGACTGTTTTAGACTGAAAACCTAATTATACAAAAAACATGGTGTCGATAGTCGTGTCCAGCATTGATCTGTTGAACATTTTAACAACACTGATTGATGTCTTCCAGGGGGACGTTGGTTACCCAGGGTTCCCTGGGGGTCCAGGACCTGCTGGCCTGCGAGTAAGTCACTTTCTTAGCTAATGCTAATGCTAATTCCTCTCCTTGATGCTAAAGCTAACGGCGTTGATGTGTTTCAGGGCCGTGACGGGCTGCGAGGTGTGAAGGTGAGCGATCAACACTTTGATGTCGAAATAAATGGCTGGATGAAGAAAAACAGTTTGTCACTGTGTTCGGTTTCAGGGCGACACGTCCGTCTCCCCCGTCACTCGCATGATCCAAGGAGCAACAGGACCACAAGGACCAGACGGTGAAAAGGTTGAACATTTTATGTTTTAGACATGATGACATGTAGAATCACAGGTTGTAGCTGAACCCAGCAGGCAGCCGTACATGCTTCCTCTGGTTGTAAAGTCTCCTCTGATTGGCTGTTTGTATTTCAGGGGCTGAGTGGGGCTGTAGGTGAGCCGGGCCTGCAGGGACTACCAGGCCCCCCCGGACTACCTGTATGCTTACAACTGCAAAACTTTATTGAAACTTTTTCAGTGGGCGGCGGTTGAATCAGCTGTTTGTTTTTTGTCAGGGACGTCCAGGTTTGCCGGGGTTACTGGGCGAGAAGGTCAGTGTGGTAAACTTTGTGTTTCCTCTTATTTGTTGCATTTGTAGCGGTATAATTATCAGACTTTAAAATCCACATCAAAACATTGAACAATGACCAGCTTTCTTACAAATGTGTCAGATATAGGACCACAAAGTCCAAATCTTGATCATAATACTGTTTAGTTTGAAGAGCTCAATTTTGGCATAAAAACAATATTTTGTCTGTTGATGATTTGATTTCATCAGTTGGTGTTTGCAGGTGAAAGTTGGCACAGATCATTGTCTGGTTTGCAGGTGTTGTGGTGGTCGGAGCAGAATGCTTCGTTGAGTTGTGTCTAGGGATGGGTATCGTTAAGATTTTTATGAATCCGATTCTCATTTCGGTTCTGCTTATCGATTCTGGTTCCTAACGATTCCTTATTTTGATTCAAAAAACAAAAAACAGGAAGCCAAATGTATATGTAACATTAATTTCCCAGATGTGTTGAATTTTCCACGTTGGCCACTCTCTCTACTAAAATGAATCCTTTTTTTTTTTTACATTACCCCTTTTCCACCGAACAAGAACGGCTGCTAGTTCTGGGCTGGTTCTAGTCCTGGTGGTTAGTTGGTTCAGATCCCGTTTCTCCTATGAACCAGTTTGTTTTTCCACTGGTAAGGAGCCAAGTTGGGGCCACGTCACGTAAAAGGTCAGTACGTCACTGCATAGGTAGCTGGTTCACAACAACCAGCCGCTAACAAGCTAGCTGCTGTTAACAAACTACTGTTACCCTGTTACTATCAGTCCATGAAAACATTATTTTTTTCAGCAGATATTCTAGTTACAACATGACTGAGTTAACAGTGGAAAAGGGGGAACTTTCGACCACTTTCCCCGGTCCATTTCCTGTTGTCTTGTGGCTTCACGTGACGTATTAGATACGTAACAGACAGGTCCTGGCAGATATCTAAAGTCCGTTTGCAGCCGTTGTGTAAAATGAGCACATCTAGGAACCGATAAGCAGACCTGAAATTATAATTTTTTATGGGTACCCGGTACCCAACCCTAGTTGTGCGTTGTTGCTAAGATTGTGTAGTTGCTGTTTCCACCATTGCAAGTTTCCATCCATTAGTAAACTACAGCTGTCAACTATACCTGAGCTGAGAAGAAGAAAACAAAGTAGAAGAACAAATGAAGACACAAAGTAAAAGGAAGAAAAAACAGTAGAGGAACAAAAACCTAGAAAACAATGTCGTAAAACTAGAAGACGAGAGTGGAAGAACAAGACGTGATAGATGTAGCAAAAAGAGAAAGTAGAAGAAGAAGAAAACGTTATAGTAGAAGATGAAGATGTAGAAGACAAAGAAGATGACATCATAAGAAGGTGGAGTAGAGCAAGAGGTAGAAGCAGAGGAAGAAGAAAACACAGAAGAAGAAGTGAAGTTAATCGTAGCAGAAGAAGAAAATTTAGTAGAACCAGATGAAGACACGGTAGAAAAAACACCTAATAGAAGTTGTAGAAGAAGAAGACGTAGTAAAGAGGAAGAAGCAGTAGAAGACAAAAAAGATAACATCATATAAGAAGATGTAGTTTTAGAAGAAGAAAATGTCGGACAAGAAGACAGCAGATAAAAGATTTCAGAGAAGTAGTCGATGATGACACAGTAGAAGAAGAAAAGGTGGAAGTCGGAGTAGATCAAGATGTAGGAGAAGGAGAAGAAAATGAAGACGGCAGAAGAAAAAGACTTAAAACAAGTAGAAGAAGAAAACATTATAATAGTAGGAGTAGTAGAAGATTTCATTGTGATTATCTCACAGCTGAAGTCTCTGTTTGGTCATGTGACTTCAGACGGCTTGAATCTTTGCTTCCTGAGGATTTTCTGCTTTATGATTCAGGGTCAGGAAGGTCCCAGTCCAGTGATCCCAGGTCCTCGAGGACAGAAGGTGAGATAAGTGGTCGCTCTGGTTTCAGTGTGAGGATGCACAGTATGGCCAACCATCATCATCATCATCATCATCATCATGGTGTTTGGTTTCAGGGGGAGCGTGGACCTCCTGGAATCCCCGGACAGAAAGGAATCAAACTGTACGCCAAGGGCCCCACAGAGCTGAAGGTGGGTCTGCTGTGGTGAGACTTTGGACTGTTTGTCTCTGGATGTTTCTCAGAGGTTTTGTTTCGATATTTCAGGGAGAACGAGGTGAACCTGGAGAGAAAGGCTGTCGTGGATTTCCTGTGAGTCAAACCGTGAGCTCATCTCAGCCTCGGAGAAAACATTCTTCTCTTATTACAGACTGATTGGTGAGTTTGTTTTCTCCTCCAGGGTGTGCCGGGAAAACCGGGGACTAAAGGAGAGAAGGGCGAGGAAGGCGACCCCGGCTCTGTGGTGAGACTTTTCTAACCCTGGGTATTGATGAACATCTGTAATGTGGAGCGTGGTCCGACATCGGTGTTTGTGTTTCAGGGTAAACCGGGAAAGGATGGACTTCTTGGAGAGCTTGGAGAACAGGTAGCTAATCAACATGCTACGCTAACGTGAGCACAGGCTTGTGCAGATTAAAATGTCACTGTGGGTGTGGTGTCGCTCAGAGATCATCTTCATCTTCATCTTTCCTCATTTCTTTTTTCTTCATCTTGACGTTTTCTGTTCTTTGACCGCCATGTTTCATGTTCTGCGATCAATGATCAGTTTGTCCTTCATTTGTCAAAGGTCGAACTAAATTGTTTCAGCAGCAGCAAACATTATTCTCCTTCTCCTTTTGCTTCGTCTTCTTCCAAACGTCCAAAACTCGACCAATACACAGTCTAAACCAGTCCTGATCCAGTCTTAAACCAGTCTAAAGCTAGTCTCAAACAATAGCTAAAAAGTCTCCAAAAGGAGTCCTAACCTGTCTAAAGCCAGTCTAGAACTAAACCAGGTCCTAATCCAGGCCAAAATACCAGGTCAAGGTCAAGCCAAAAGTCCGTCCTAAATTTAGGCAGAAACCTTTGTAAAAGCATTCACTGGTCTTCCTACGTGTCTCTGCTGTGGAGGGTGATCATCAGTGTCATACTGAAGGTCTGTCTGTAGATGCAGTGTTTGGTTTGTCGGTTGGTGGTGACCTTCATGGAGGAGGAGCCTCTTTCTGCCTGTGGAGATATTCAGGACTGACTCTAAGGTAATGAAAGTGACTGGAGCTGTGTGTCTGCAGGGAGACCCAGGGGATCGTGGGTACCTTGGTCCTCCGGGTATTGAAGGAGCCACGGTGAGTACTCTGGGGGAGGTATTACTGCAGTAGTACAGCCAATACTGTGTTAGGTTATAGTATTTACCATGTCTGTGTGTCCAGGGAGAGAAAGGTGATCGAGGATCTCCGGGTCTTGAAGGAGAGGTGAGTGAAATCACAGGAAGTTCTGTCAGTTCTACCAAAATAAGAGACAGATTGATGTAATTAAAGGATTTTTGTGAATCCGACAGACATCTACAGAGACATCTGTTCAAAATCTTAGCATGTTATCAGAATCTATTAAAAGATGGTGTGGGTGTGGCCAGATGTTTGGGGTGGAGTCATTACAAGAAGGCGGGGCTAGCAGCCCTCTTTCAGCCTGCAGCAGACCATCAGTCCTCAGATTAAACAATACATGCCCTTGTGTTCATCAGATTGTCTGGAAACACCGATTCCTGAAGGGCCAGCGAGGTCTTCCTGGCCCCCAAGGGCCCCCAGGAGCCCCTGGAGAACAAGGTATTCTAAAGATCTAAAAAAAATAATCCAGCTCCAACAATAGCCTGATTTTTTTCAAATCCTGTTTACAGTCGAAGTGTTGCCGCAAAATCAAGTTCACATGGATACACTTTCTGTAAATTCTTTTATCCTTATAATGTCAAAGGAAGGGTATTTAAATGTGTTGCCTAATATACAGTATGTTATGAATTATTGTCATGATTCTCTCTCAGCTTCTCCATACAAACTTCAGTTGGGTTGTACGTTGAAATAAATATTTGCTTGATTTTTGCTCGTTGAACATTTCATTTTTTTGATGTCATGTAATCTAATGCATCATGTGACCTGATACTCTAAGGTGAACATGTCATTCTCTGATCTGTCTCAGGACTCATCGGCTTTCCTGGATTGCAGGGCGTGCCAGGTAAAAATCTGAATCATGGATGGGTTGATGAGCAGATAGGAATCAATAATCAATAACATCTTCACCTGACATGAACTAACCCTTGGACATGTGGGTAGCACTGGCTCAGTGGGTAGGGTCTTGGGTTGGGAACCAGAGGGTCGACAGTTCAAGTCCCTGCTAGAGAGGGGCCAGTCCACCTCCAGGCCCCCCCCCCCAACTGCCCTGGGTGCGCCTAAGAATGGTGACTGACGCCCTCACCCTATGCCCTCGCCACACATGTTAGGGGCCCCTATATGTTTGTATGCATGCATGTGTGTGTGTGAAATGTTTACAGGGCCCTTTAGTGGGGTGTAAACACAATCACGTTTCTTTCTTTCTAATACTGTGTAATTTCATACTTCACTCACTCTCTGATGACTGTACATAAATCCTGCTTTGCCTCTCAAGGTGTGGCTATTCCTAGTCCAAGGGGCCCCCAGGGACCACCTGGTTCAAGTGGACTTAAAGGAGAACTAGGAGAGGCGGGGCCCTTCATTATTGGTCCTCCGGGGCAGACCGGAGTCCCAGGAGGTCCCGGAGCTGAAGGAGAACCAGGAGAACCAGGAATACCAAGTGAGAGCCTGCTGGAGGAGACTCTTTACCATGAGTGGCCTACAGGGAAGCGAAGGAGCTTCTGAACTTCCCAACAACTGTAAATCTGTCTGAATTGTGTTTCCTGTTTGTCAGACTTCCTGGAGGGAGGAGTTGGGCCTCCAGGAGCTAAAGGTTTAAAGGGGCTGCTGGGTCTTCCTGGGATCAGAGGGGAGAACGGACAGATGGGTAAGTCTACGATCATGAACTTCATGTGGGCAGTAAATCATCCAATTTCAAGTTGATGTTTGAAGAAGATTTCATACAGATGAGTGTACACCAACGTTTTACCGTATTTCAAAACACACTCAACAGAAAATCAGTGAACATTGGTTCTCATCTCCAAAATATTTTAAGCTAACAGGGGGGGTACATTTGATACTTCAAAACTGAAATAAAAAAGCTCATTTAAAAAGTGCAAAGAAGGTTTAAAGTTCTTAAAACCTCTGAAACTTCAGGCTCATTCAGGCCCAAAAAAACAAGCAGGAAGCAATATTTCAAAGGTGTAAAGCAGTGCGATATATTTCGAGAATTGATTGATTGGTGTCCTCCAGGTGAGAAGGGGGAGGTTTGTGTGGTCTGTCCTGTTGTTTCTGGAGACCCTGGACCACCAGGCAAACCAGGAGAGACAGGTGAAACTGGGTTGACAGGTAAGAACCACCTGACCTTATATTGAGATGTTTTCCTTTTATGATTGGAGTTTATCCTGTGATTAAATCACCACTCATGGGGACATTAGCCTCCAAAATAAAGCTTGTAAAAATGTCACTGAGGGTGCAGATGACAAGCAGATAAAAATCTGTTTGTCTCTGTGATGTCATTCTGGCTTCAGGTTCCACAGGTTTTCCAGGACTTAAAGGTAACAAAGGAGTCAGAGGTGTCAGAGGATCACCCGGTCCACAGGTAAGTTCACCTCAGCTTCTGGTTCACATGAGTAAACTCTTCTTCTTTCTAATTACATATTTATAACTTATCACAGTCGTCAGTGACTGAGAAATTCTTATACCAATCATCTTGTCTGGAAAACTGCTCAATGTCTGTTTGCCTTCAGGGTCCCTTTGGTATCCCCGGTCCACCAGGGCCCCCAGGACCTGCTGGTGACCCAGGAATTATGCAGAGGGTTGGGGAGAAGGGTGAGGATGGGGCTTTTGGGGAACCAGGACCACAGGGATCTGAGGGGACGGATGGACGACCAGGAGTTCCTGGACCTAAAGGTGTTCTGGGACAGAAGGGGAACCCGGTGGGTATCATGGTTTTCCATTGAAGGTTGTTTGAAGTTACGGAAAACGTGGTATTCTCAGGTTTCTTCCTCGTGTATGTGTCGGGCTGCATTTCAGTGAGTCCCTGAATTTGGTTGTTTCTATGGCAACAAACCACTAACGGTTTCTGTGGTTCGACAACAGATGTGATTCCTAGATGGTGGTTTGTGCTTTTTTAGGGGCCTGTGGGGCCAACAGGTGACCGGGGACCACTTGGTGAGACTGGTCTCAGAGGACTGACAGGACAAATGGGGCCTTCTGGCCCGCCTGGTATTGGGGCTCCGGGGCCTCCAGGGCCTAAAGGCAACGTGGGAGTCTTAGGAGAACCAGGAAAGCCTGGAGCACCAGGTTTGTCTGTCCTAGATAGGTGTGGTCTATCCTTGGTGTTGTGGTCTGGACCAGAGGGAGGAGGAGGTTGAGACCTGAGCTAATATTCTGTTGTTTCAGGTGAAAAAGGAGCACCAGGTGAAATTAAAACCTCTCCAGGAAGTCCAGGCCAGAAAGGAGAAAAAGGTCTATCTGGAAACCCAGGACCCGAAGGTGAGACAGGAAGACATCTTCACACCTGGACTTCATCATTCTTTTGACTCAACTGATTTATGTTGTCTTGCCCTGTGCTCTTTGCTATGTGAAGGTTTGACAGGACGTCCAGGTGATCCTGGATCTGTTGGTCCAAAGGGAGAGAAAGGAGACAAAGGCTTTTCTGTTCAGGGGCCTCCAGGATTCCCAGGGGTCAAAGGTCAGTTTAGGACATTTAGTGATGAAGAGTCTCACAGGACTTGAAGGTCATTAAAAACAGTAAAACATGTATTCTGATCCGGCTGCAGGAATGAAGGGTATTTCAGGAGCTCCAGGACTACCTAGTTTTGGCATCAAGGGACGAGCTGGGCCATCAGGCCCTCCGGGGATGCCAGGTCCAAAGGTAGAGTGGATTCCTGCCTAAACAGAGTTGATTGACAACATAAACGTCTTCTTAAACAGCCCAGCAGAATATGTACAACATGAAATCCAGAGATATCAGTTTATCATTGGCGACTACACCAAACGTAGTGGTGATGATTTACTGGTTTCCTGTTCTGCTGCTCACTACGTGATCAAAGGGGGAAAGCGGTACAGGTTTCCCTGGCCAACAGGGTCAGTCAGGCCCTCAGGGAGAAGACGGCTCTGTGGGACTCCAAGGTAACCCTGGACGTCAAGGGCCAGATGGACCTCCAGGACCTCCTGGACAAGACGGTCTACCAGGACCCAAAGGTAGATTTAAAAGTCCTCCTTTTTTCTGGTGGAAAAAAGTGCAGGTCTGCCAGGACCAATTATTCCAAATTCTGTTGCAAGAAGATTAAATGAAAACCAAGCTGAGCAGCAGTGTTTCTCAGGTCGTAGTGGTCTTGATGGAGTTCCTGGTCCTGTTGGTGCTCTCGGACCCTGTTTACCTGGAGCTCCTGGACCTGAAGGAAAGCAGGGACTAAGAGGAGTCATTGGATTCACAGGTACCACATTGGACAGCTGTTCAGAGCTAAGGTGATGTCTCCACTCATATCAGTCTGACATTGTCTTGTCCTGCAGGAGCTAGGGGCCCAAAGGGTGAGCAGGGAGATCCTGGGCTGCCAGGTGTAGGAGCCTTGGGGCCTCAGGGGCCATACGGGACCCCTGGGTTTGATGGAGCTCTAGGGCCAGTAGGAAGTGTGGGCTTAAAGGGCTTGAAGGGGACTGATGGCGAGCCAGGAAGTCCAGGTGAGGAGGAGTGGCACCATTCATTTTTCTACTTTGATACAGTATTTTGATCTTTGGAGTCACGAAGATCAGGCTTACAACAAGGTAAATATAACACTGACAAACTGTTAGGAAAATGAACTAATTTTGGTTTTATCATGTGTTTTAGGGATCAGAGGGGACACGGGAACTGCTGGACCATTTGGGAGCCCAGGAGACGATGGGAAACCAGGAGAGACTGGAGAGCCGGGACCGAAAGGTTTGATCAATCAATCGAAAAGTTTTCCAGGACTGTAACATCTGTGTGGTCCTCATCTGTATAAATTATCAGAATCAGAAAACTTTATTTGTCCCCGGGGGGCAAATCCTCTGTTTCTCAGGAGAGAGAGGCGTAGATGGGGTGAGAGGTTCTCAGGGGCCTCGGGGCCCACAGGGTGACAGAGGAGAAACCGGACCTAAAGGGATCCGAACAGACGTTGCAATGTATGGAGATCCTGGAGACCTTGGATATCCAGGTATTCTACTCTATTCTATATGAATGTAGAAGTCTGCTCCAGATAAAATTCCTCCAGGTATGTCACCCTCTCTCTGCTTCACCCTCAGGACCCATAGGTCTCACTGGCACTAAGGGAGACAGGGGCCTTCCAGGGCCTCCGGGACCAGATGGCAGCAATGGTAGACCTGGAAATCCTGGAACGCAAGGTGAATGCAGCAGTTTGTTAGGATCCTTGTCAACGACAGCACTGGAGGAGCTTCTGTTTCCATCCAAAATCCTGAGTGACAACAACTTCTTATCTTCTTCATATTTTGATGACTTTGTGCAATTATGGCCGATGGTTGTTTGTGTAATTGTTAGGAATTCCTGGAGACCCTGGAAAAGATGGAGAGATAGGTCCTTCTGGTCCCAGTGGACTCCCTGGTGACTCAGGAGAAATGGGGAAGCCAGGTAATGGTCTAGCGCTTAAAGAAAACAAAATATTTCCCTCAGACTGAGCTCTTTAAGATTTCCTTATATTTTCTCGTTGAAGGCGTTAAAGGTGAGAAAGGCTGTGAAGGACCTTGTGGGATACTTGGTTCAGAAGGTAAACCAGGAGCGGAGGGACCTAAAGGTCTTAAAGGAGAACCAAGTCCACCTGGACCAGGACCTAAAGGATGTCCAGGAGAAAAGGTGTCACATTTCACTAAACCCTCAAAAAATATATTTTTCTTTTGCATTTGAAAGATGTTTGTAGGTTATTGTTTTCATTTTGATTCTATTTGTACATCTAAAAAACCTTCACTTTTTAATTGCAAAGTTTAAAATGTTACGTCTTCAAACCAAAGCACCATCACGGTGTGAATCCAGTACTGTGCAGCATTAAAATATGGCTGAAATAATCAAAGATTAGCAACAACTCTTTGGTACAACAGATATACAATTGTCTTGAACTCCATGATGCCAAACCATGGAGTGCAGCTGGTATTATTAGTCGCAGAAACAGAGTGGAAGTATTTGTGCAGTGTCTAATGGTAAATAAGATGTTTTTATGCATTATCCTTGTACCCAGATGATGTTCTGCGTTATATTTCTATTCCCCCAAACTCTTCCCTGTTACTTGTCGATACAGAAGTAATCCTTAAAATCGTTTTTACCTTGGTTAGGTATTCTACACAGCCACAATTCAAAGGCTTAAAATAGAAGCATAAAACAAACAGCAAGATCGTTAGTCTTTCTTTTTTCTCATCTATGTCTTTGTTTCTGCTTCATGTGTTGCATTTAAATGTCTACTTTTAACATATTTAAGTATTTATGTCTTTGTTAATATTTGTCCAAATGTTTCAGTCATCCTAAAAAACAAGTTTCTTCGAAAGCATCTTGCTTTGAACTTTGATTTCCTGCTTTGTCTCCTCTCAGGGGAATCCAGGATGTTCAGGACCATTTGGTACAAAGGGACAACCAGGACCCCGTGGAAACTTTGGCCCTCCGGGACCCTGTGGCCCCTGTGGCCCCAAAGGGCCCTCTGGACTCCCGGGATGCAGAGGTCCACTTCTCAACTGTTGATATGTCATGTATCTGCTGTTTCAACTGTTTGTAGTAAATGTTGGATGGAGTATATATTTTTCTACCACGGTCTTCTCTTTGGTCTCAGGCTCTCCAGGATCTCCTGGTGAAAAGGGTTGTGATGGCCCTCCAGGAAAAAATGGCCCCCCAGGACCAGTCGGACTCACAGGTATTTGAAACTCACAGGTGTTTGTTATGGTATTATTAAAGTTTTGTGTCTCTCTGCCAACTTAAGAAAAGCCACATAACTGTCCTCTCAATGGGTTGAATATATGTTATCATATTTAGGTAACAAGGGGGCTCCTGGAGATCCCGGTCCATCTGGTCCTAGAGGGAACCAGGGACAAGACGGGATACCTGGACCACCTGGAGAGAAAGGAGCTATGGGAGGTAGGAGACTGGACTGAACCTTCTGCAGTCCAACGTTATTTTTTTGTTAATTTTTCACCACATATATCAAAGTTATGTGAAGCCCCACATCCCATTTTATCATTTTAACAAAGTAGAAATCTGACACCTGAAATATAAGAGAGGGGACGCAGGTGTCAACAGAAATTCATAAACCTCTCAACATATACTTATGGAACAGAAGCATGTTGCAGAATCTATTGATTCACAATTAATACCACAAATGTACTGTAGACCATTGGACTTCTGAAGTTGTCTCCTTAATAACAAATTTTAATCATCAATTATTGTTGAGCTGTTTCTTCCTGTTTGTGAGTTGTCTTTATTAGAATAGAGTGTCACTCAAACTTCATTCTGTCTGTCTTTTTTCTTTCGTTTGAATTCTTCACAGTTTGATTTTCAACTTATTTCTGATCCGGTTTTATAACATCTCATCTGTATTGACATGAATGAATGGGAAGTGATGATGTTTTGACTGATCAATCTCAAGAAAAGATGGATTAATCGATCAGTAGTTGGAGATGTGATTGGACATCAACACCACCCATCTTTATTCTCACTAGTTTAGTTGTTGTTCAGATTAACTTTCTGATCCACTTTTGTTTCCCAAGCACCTGGAATTGGACCTCGAGGACCAGAGGGGAAGAAAGGTCAGCCTGGTGAGTGCTGGGATCTCATTCTGTGGTCAGTGTGGAGTCCAAGTAGAAAAAGTAGAAAAAAACATCCCCTCTCTCCTCTCATTGCCTCAGGCTGTGCAGGGGAGGAGGGGCCTGCTGGTCACTGTGGCCCTCCTGGTCCCTGTGGTCCTCCCGGAGAACCGGGTTGCTCTGGTTCCCCTGGACCTCCTGGTCTTCCTGGATTTCCTGGCAGGGAGGGACTCTGCATTGAAGGACCTAAGGGAGAAAAAGGACCACCAGGAGGACAAGGACCCAAAGGTGACAACTCATTAGAAGATAGAATGTTTTTGTTTGTTGAATCATTAGACTTTGTGGTGCTGAATAAATCTGAGTGGATCAATCAAAAACTATGAAAAACATGAATCAATTCATTTCCCACACAACTCTGTGGGTTGTCAGCTATGTCAGGTGCTGATGTTTGCTGCTTCCCTGCTTTGGATCTACACTAAAATATCTCAACAACTATCGGGTGGATTGTTATTTAGTTTAGGTTCTGATCTTCATCTTCCTCTCAGGATCAATAGTATTGACAGAAAAACTGAATTTCCAAGTTTAAAGTCATAAATTTAAAAGAAAAAAAAACTTGGGATGAATGTTCTTCACACCTCTTGTGAACTTTGAGGTGTTGTTGCAGTGTTTTGTTTGGAGCCCTTCCAACATGACTTAGATACAAATCTGTATCATCTGCGTATAAAGGCACAAGATTTCCTAACATTTTTTAAGCTGATGTGAAAAACAATGACATATCTTTCTTTGTCTTCAGGCCCGCCGGGCTGTCGGGGTCCTCCTGGTCCTCCAGGTGCTGGTTTTAAAGGAGAGAAGGGCAGTAAAGGACCAACAGGTTACCCAGGACAACCTGGTTGCCTTGGTGACCCTGGACCACAAGGGAAGCCAGTCAGTACCTCTGTATCTCATAATTAGTAGACCTATAGAGAAGAACATGGAGACTTTCTGTTGAGTTTTCTGCGATTGTGTTTATTCCAGATGTTGCTGTTGTTGTTGTTGTTGACAGGGTAGAGACGGACCCCCTGGTCCACCTGGACAAAAAGGTCTCAGAGGAGAAACTGGTGTCAGAGGACCTGTTGGTAAGAACTGCAGTAACCATAGACTGTTTATGGAAATGGTTGAAGCAACCGGGTCTCAAAAGTGAAGCCTGATTCAAATGATCAGCTCATCATCCAGCTCTGAAGAAGCCTGATAATGATCCTGATCATTTGAATCAGGTGTTGGAAGAGGGAAACATCTAAAACATGCAGGATAGGGGCTGTTAAGGACCATGGTTGGAGAGCCCTGATTTACAGGATACGGATGGACTAATCACCGAGGTGGTAAAACTGCTCCACAATGGTGGTGCCCCGGGGTTGATGAGCTCCACCCTGGGTCTCTCAAGGCTTTAGATGTGTTGGGCTGTCCTGGCTGGCACGTCTTTACAACATTGCGTGGACATTGGGGGCAGTGCCTTTTTAGTGGTAAACCTGGACGGTGGTCCCCATCTTTAAGAGAGGGGACCAGAGGGTGTGTTTCAACTACTGGGGGATCACACTCTTCAGCCTCCCAGGCATGACGTCTATGCCAAGGTACTGGAGAAGAGGGTATGGTTGATAATTGAAACTCAGATCAAGGAGGAGCAATGTGGTTTTCGTCCCAGTCATGGAACGGGGGACAAGCTCTTTACCGTTGCTAGGGGGCTGGAGGTTTCATGGGAGTTTGCAAGTCCAGTCACATGTGTTTGGAGAAGACCTATAACTGTGTCCCCAAGGGTATCCTGTAGGGGGTACTATTAGAGTATGGGGTGGATGGCCCCTTGTTAGTGGCCATTCAATCCCTGTACCAAAGAAGTGCGAGCCTGGTCCACGTAGCTGGCAGTAAGTCAGACCTGTTCCCAGTGAGTGAGAGAATTTCTAGGTGCAGCGGTGTGGTGGAGGTCGAGTTCAGTGGCAGGAGGATCTCCTCTGCTTTTTGTAAATGATGTGGTCCTCTTGGCTTCATCGAGCAGTGACCTCAAGCTCTCACTGGGGCGGTTTGCAGCCGAGTGTGAAGCAGCTGGGATGAGAACCACCAAGTCTGAGGCCATGGTTCTCAGCTGGTAAAGGGTGGATTGCCCACTTTGGGTCAGGAAGGAGGTCCTGCCTCAGGTAGAGGAGTTTCTTGCGATCTTGTTCAGAAGTGAGGGTGGAATGGAGTGGGAGATTGACAAGCGGATCGGGGCAGCATCTGCATTGATGTGGACCAATCTGTCACGGTGAACAGGGAGCTAGGCTGAGAGACAAGACTCTGTTTTTACTGGTTGATCTACATTCCAACTCTCACCGACGGTCATGAGCTTTGGGTAATGACTGAAAGTATGGGATTGCGAATACAAGCGGCCAAAATTAGTTTCCTCTGCAGGGCGGCTCGCAGCATTATCTCAGCGTTAGAGATAGGGTGAGTTCAGACATCCGAGAGAGTCTCGGAGTAGAGCTGCTGCTCCTCCAAGTCAAGATAAGCCAGTTGTGGTGGTTCGGGCATCTGGCGACGATGCCTCCCGGACACCTCCACTAGGGAGGTCTTCTGGGCATGTCAACCTGGGAGGAGACCTCGGGGCCAAGCAGGACACGCTGGAGAGATTATATTACTTGGCTGGCCTGGGACTGCCTCGGGTTCCCCCCAGAGGGCTGGTAAAAGTGGCTGGGGAGAGGGCTGTCTGGGACTCTCTGCTAAGGCTGCTGCCCCCGTGACCCAGACCTGGACAAGCAGGAGAAGACGAGACGAGACAACCGAGGAAGTTTAAAATAAGCTTTTTTCTTAAATCTTGGACATAAAAGAAACAAATCCTGGAGGTGGACAGACCACAGTTGTCTGAGGTCGACCAGAAGATCGGGTTATTAATTAAACGACAGCTCTCTCAGCTGATCTGTTTGCAGTTCATCTTCTGTCTCAGAAGGAACTGAGCCACATCAGAAAGGTTCTGATGTGGCTCAGTTCATTGTTCGTTTTTCTGGAAAACCTGCAGAGAATGAACCGAACATTTCCACAGTCACAGCTGCAATCGCTGTTGTTGCTCCCAGGTATGAGTCAGGACTCACATCGCCGTGTGTTAGTGCTGATGTAAAGCTGTAAAGTGATGATGAATAATGTGAATTATGTTGTAGTAATCTAAATCCTGTACTCATACACAACTGTACTTTTAAACAAAGCACAATATCAGGGCACCCAAGTAGCTCAGCTCGCTGAGCGGGAAACCTATAACCAGGGGCTGTAATCCCTGATGTAGCGGTCATGGGTTCTAATCCAGCCCATGGCCATTTACTGCATGTCATTCCCCCACTCTGCTCCCCTCATTTCCTGTCTCTATCCACTGTCTTCTCTTCAAAGAAAACAACCTCCAATAACCAGTTACTTTGTTCAAACGTGTCACCTCTCAAATCTGCTCCAGTGCTCCTGATTGTTCGTACATTTTGTTCCTATGAACAAACTAATCTGAGATAAGAAATCACTGGTGACTGTCAGACTCTCTGAATTACAGAGAGAGCTTAAAATCCAATTTGTTCTTACGAATGCCTGGTGAATGAGGCCCATTGTTTCCATGTATTCTTTAATCCAAATGAGAAAAAACACCAAATTGGATCTTGAAAAATAAAGATTCATTACACTGTGTCACATTGTTATATGATACCCTATAAATTCCTGTACTCTGGAATTCTTTAGTATGGTAGACTACACTATACAAGAGTTTATTAGTCCAGACCATTTTTCCATTGACCTCACAAGCCTTAAGTCACAGAAAGTGTCCTGAGTCTCATTTAGTCTCAGATGAATTCAAACAAATGAACAGTGTGAAAAATGCCAGCGTCAGCCCCACACCTGGAAAATGTTCTTGTGGTTTTCTGCCTGTAGGTGGCGTCAGGTGATTGTACTGAAAAACAAATTCAACTGTTTCCAGGTCCCTGTCACATTCAAGGAAACTTTGCTCTGCAATCATGAAAGTTTTGCAAGATTTTTTTCTCTAAATTTAACAGCTTGATGAAGCAGCAGTGAAACACAGGTGTCCCTGTCTGTGCTCCAGGTATGAAGGGGGACGACGGACCACCAGGGGACCTAGGCTCACAGGGACCTCCAGGACCTCCTGGAAGGAGAGGTAACACAGTGACATCACACCTGTATGTTGGTGGTTGCATGTGGTGCTAAATGCTGCCTCCTTCAGGGCCAAGGGGGCGTGACGTGACCATAGAGGTGGTGCTGCTGCCCGGGGACGAGGGCCTGATTGGAGGTGTGGGGCCACAAGGAGAAACAGGACCACCTGGACCCAGAGGGATCCTCGGAGCTATCGGTGAGTCAGCGACAGGTGGTGTTTTTAGACCAGTCAACCTCCAAGCCTGGTTTCTTAAAGACAAAACTTTTAATTTAAGGCAAAAATGTGGTTTGAAAATTGACAAGATGCAGTTTTTGTGAAACGTTTTCAGGATCTAAAGGCGCCAGAGGAAAAGCTGGTAGAAAAGGACAACGTGGTCGTCCTGGACTGGAAGGAGAGCGAGGAGACCGAGGATTCCCTGGACTCAAAGGTAAAAACAGAAACTGGTAATAAGTCTATGCAACATCTATGCAATTTAATAGATTTGTAATTTTTAGTTAATTTTGTTATTTTTGAATTTCTTTATATTTGATGAAGACGTTCACCGTCTTAGGGTTTTCAGTGTATTTGCACAAACGTGAGTCAGAATTTGAATAATTTTAATACTGTATTTGCTTCTTAATCTTTATTTGGAGCAAATGAATAATTGCACTTGTTAAATTTTAATGATGATAATATGTATAATATGTATGTAAAAAACTTCAACAACATGAAAGAATTGCATAGAAAAAATAAGGTAATGAATAGTGAAATATATTGAATGAATATAATAAATATAATGTAAAAAAGAAAATTAAAAAGAAATATAAATAAGCTGAGATAAATCACACACACACACACACACACACACAAAGCAAGACTGAATTAGGATCCTGTCTGAGTTTAGTTGTATCCATTGGTCCAAATGTTTCATCTGCAGAGTGAAACCATCTGAAAACAACAGTGTTACATTTCTGTCTTTACAACCCATATGTATCTTTTCTGAAATGATGATGCCGCAGCTCTCCCTCTGCCTCAACACACCTGCGTTACCACGGCAACAGGAGCAACAATGGAGGTCTATGGTGATGTTTTCATGCTGCAGAAGCCTCTGAGCTTGTTTTGACTTTACCCCTGCTGCTCGACACTACTGTGAGCAACGAGTGGACAGTTTTATTTTGTTGACACCAGTTTGATGCTCCGTGTCTCTGCTTTTGGTGCATTTCTGTGGCAGCGTTACAGCGCCACCTACAGCCATAGTTACTACAGCGTTTTCAGTGGTTTCGTGGGGACGCACATTTCTTGAGACGATGCTGCGTTTATGGGAAACATTTTTAAAACACAATAGGTTTCATCTCTGAGTGGACAAAGCCTAAAGGTCAGTTTACCTGAAGTCTGATCACAACATTGATAACCACTCACACTGCTCTTAAACCAAATGCTATTTTCTCCATTTCAAACTTGTCACCACAACTTTCCTGTGTGTTTTTTCCGTCTTTCTTTTTGTCTTCAGGTCTGGCAGGTTCACGTGGTCCGACCGGAGCTAAAGGTCCTGCAGGTCGACCAGGCGTCTGTGGGAGAACACCCGAGAAGAACGGCTTCCTGTTCACCAAACACAGTCAGGAGCTGTTGGTCCCACAATGCCCGACAGGATCGACACTCATATACAACGGATACTCGCTGCTGTTCATCAACGGCAACAACCGGGCTCACGGACAGGACCTGGGTAACACCAGGCAGACCATTCACACACAACACCAGCAATGATTCAGTGGAAGTAAAAGAGGTTTCTGTGTGCAGGTACGCTGGGCAGCTGTCTGCCTCGCTTCACCACCATGCCCTTCCTCTTCTGTAACACTGACAACACCTGTCGCTACGCCTCCCGCAACGACTACTCCTATTGGCTGTCCACCAACGAGCCGCTGTCAAGCAGCCTGCCCTTCATCTCAGAGGAGACGCTGAACAACCACATCAGCCGGTAACACACACACACACACACACACACACTTAACAGAGAGATAACAACTATAAAGAGACACAAAACACCTAAACAGGACACAAAAGAGACATAAAACAGATACAAAACTACCACAAAGACACAAAACAAGTGTAAGAGAGAGATAAAAACCACCACAACGGAGACAAAATGACCACATAAAGACACAATTATCACAGCGAGAAGCAGTGTGAATCATTTATTTGGTTCACTTGTGTACTGCATGTGTGTTTCCCGTGTTGCAGCTGTTCAGTGTGTGAGGCCAGAGCCAACGTGATCGCCGTCCACAGTCAGACCAGCTCGGTTCCAGACTGCCCCCCTGGTTGGGACTCGCTCTGGTTCGGGTACTCCTTCGTCATGGTGAGATGATGCTGTCGAAACACCTGAACCTGAACACAGTCTGCTGATTTGTTGCTTTGTCTTTTGACCCTGTGTGCACGTTGTTGGTCTCCAGGAAACAGGTGTGGGGGCAGAGGGGTCGGGTCAGCCTCTGGCCTCACCTGGATCCTGTCTGGAAAACTTCCGGAAGATTCCCTTCATCGAGTGTCATGGCAGAGGAACCTGCAACTACTACACCGACTCCTACAGCTACTGGCTGGCTGCGCTCAACCCCAACAACATGTTCAGGTACTGCACACCTTTCATGACACGTTCAGGTACCAATGACAGCTTCAGACCCCAACGATACATTCAGGTACCAGCAACATCTTCAGGTGCCAGCAACATCTTCAGGTACCAACGACATGTTCAGGTTCTACTGATAGGTTTAGGTACCAACAACATATTAAGGTACTAAAAATATATTTGAGTACAAATTACATGTTCAGGTACCGACATGTTCAGGCACCAACAGTACGTTAAAGTACCAACAGTATTTTCAGTTACTATCGATATGTACAGGTACCAACATGCTCAAGTTCTAATGACATCCAAGTACCTACAAATTCAGAATCAGAAAGATCTTTATTGTGATTGTTAGGTATACGAAATTAGGTATACAACTTGTTCATCTGGTTGTCTAGTGACCTCTGTGTGTGTGTGTGTGTGTGTGTGTGTGTGTGTGTGTGTGTGTGTGTATTTATCATTGTGCAGCAAACCGAAGCCTCAGACCGACACAGGAAACTTTCCAGGCGACCTGATAAGCCGCTGTCGCGTCTGCATGAAGCGACTTTAAACACCGATGGATTCTGCTGATTCTCCAGATGCTGTTGATTCTACTGATGCTACTGCTGTAAATACTACTACTGCTGCTAACACTACTACTGATTCACACTACTGACTACACTTCTGCTCCCGTGTACTCACACCAGCACTGAGGACACTTTGTTTTTGCCTAACGAGCTTGTTGGGTCTCTAAATGCTACAATGCCTAAGAGCATCAGGTGCTGTTGCCATGGGGAAGAAGCCAGAATGCTGCAGTAAACGGATTCAACGGATTTAAACTATGGTTGATCAGGATTCTACAAAAAGCAACAATTTTTACTTGTAGAAACATCTGTGATTGGCTGTTTCTTAGTGAAATGCATCTTGTGAGTCTCAGTCTTTTGACTGTAAGTCAGTCACACCATTTATGAAATATGAAATTATCATTATGGCACTGTGGGAGGAGCCAAATGGATTGCACATCTACAACACTGTGAAAATTTAAGAAAGGTGAAAAGCAAAAGCCAGAGTAGATATGAAACAGGCAAACTGTCACTGCCTCTACAGGTGGAAGAGGAAAGTTGTTCCCTGCTTGATGAGTGAATGAATATTGTTTGCTAGCTTACTATGCTATCGCTATATGATTGTTACAAATGTTGTCAGGTGTCCCAGATTTATGTCCTCTGCTATCCAATGTTAGCCTGTTATGAAGCTAGTTCAGCAAGAATGTTAGCATGCCATCGTTTAGCTAACGTTAGCCTGGGATGAAGCTTGCTAATCAGTGTAGACACAGTAAGACAGACATGCACAATGCTACCTCTGACTAATTCAAACAGCTGCTAGGATTTAGGATTCATGCAACATAACAGAATTACACTTGGAGGGGTGGGGGTGTGGTTACCATGGAGACAATGGAAACATTTGTCATTTAGGCATAAATTGAAATGACGCCATATATGATAAATCAGCCTTAGTATCATCGTGTTTCCATTGTGACTTACATCGTAGCTAACATTCATCTGACAGTGGTCACACTGTTAGCTAAATATCATCATGTCCATGTTACTGAAGAGCTAGCTTCATAACAGGGTAACCTTAGCTAAATGATGACATGCTAACTTTGTAATGGGCGAATGTTAGATGACAGACAACAATATCTGAAAATATAAAGACTGAACAATGCTGTAAGCTAATCATAATTAGCTGACTAGCAACCTTGCACTTCAAACAATTTGTGGAGCCAGTGATTGTTCAACTGTTTCTGTTCCATTGTGGTTTTTCATATTTTCTGTGAACACGTGTATTTTTCACATTAGCAAAGCATCTTGAATATACAGTTTGTTCATCACATGTCTCCAGGCCACCGTACCTGCATGAGGCTTTAAATGATGGACCAGAAGAACAACAACAACATTTAGCTTGTAGATACTTCCTCTTTCGATGCTTCAGCGTGCCTGATTGTTTCGTTGACTCACTGTAATGTCTGTTAACAGGCAAAAAATTAAAGCTTCACTGTTTCTGTAGTTACACCTGTCTGCCTGTAGGGGGTGGCACACCTCATTAGTTAGCTCCAGTTTCTCAGGACACCTGAGTGTGTGTGGTTTTCAGATGTTGCTGGTGTGAGCACACGATTCCTACTAGTACTACTACTACTGCTACGACTATTACTGGTACTACTACGACTACTACTGCTGTTGCTGCTACTGATCATTTCAAAGTAAACAAAAGTAAAGGACCTTACGTCAAACACTTTTCCTCCACTAAGAAAAGTGAGACTGCTCTCAGTAAAATCTGCTGCACTATCCAAAACAGCAACTACCCACTCTTAAAATGTGCAAGTAAGTCTTCCAAAACATACATATATTATGCTTTACTTGTAAAATACACACCCTGAATTCCTAAATAATTAATACCTATAAGCACGCTCATTGGAGTGATGTGTCAACACAGCTGCCATATAGGTCAAGGTAAGTCCCGCCTCCTACTACATGCATGTTGATGGAGGCAGGAAGTTCCATAATAAGTTACTAATTTTCACCCATTTTTTTTTTTACTTTGGTTTGCTCCTCATTGTTCAACCTCTAACTATTTACATAGTACTAGAAGTACTATTGTCATTTCTGTTATTATTACTACTGTTGTCTGTACTACTGTTGAATGTCAACATCATTTCAAAACATAAATTCCTCAGTGCAGAGTGCTGCTCCTCCCTAAGTATTACTACTACATAAGTACTGCTGTTTTTGCCAATATTTACAAACAACTGTAGTGCTGCAACTACTCTTACTGCCACTAATACAACTACCACAATTACCTGAACCGCAGTACCTCCTTCTGCCAGACAGGGGCGCAGCTGCAGAGCTGTGTCACAACAGAAGAAGAAGAAAAGTCCCTCTAACAGCCACCAGATGGAGCTCCATGGAAACTTGAAGTGAATGAGAATATCCATGAATCCATTTTTACTTGTATTTGTCCGCAAAGCAACAGAACGCAGAGCTCTCTGATTGGACGATTTTCACAGCAGTGCACTCTGGGATGTGTAGTTCTGATGTACAGGACTGATGCCTGCAGGAGCATTGTCTTTATAAAGCATTGCCGCAGGAGATAGATGTGTTTCCACTGGCGGCTGTAGGAGGTGTCCTGCTCTCAGTTGTACAGACTCGTATTTGTTAAAGTGAACGAGGAGGTTTTGTTTTTTGTGAATATGATTCTGGTTGAGTTGAATAAAACCTGTTGTTTTACAGAACTCAGATCTGTGGTGTCCTGGTTAGAGCATCAATCACTGAGGTTTAACTTCTAAAACTAACAATGTTTTAGTTAGAAAAATAACAGTACCACAAGTTTCCCATCTAATTAATATACATATGTATATGTAGAAACAAATGATAACAAATGTTTTTTTTCACTAATCAGGATGTTGTCTTGAGGATTTTGTAGTTGTTTTGTGTCCGTCATTTTTTTCCTTTGTGGTCATTTTCTGTCTTTGTGGTCGTCTTGTGTGTCTTTGTGGTTATTTAGGAATTGAAAATGTTTTCAGCTAATTCCTGTCCATGATGATTCGTTGACAGTCTGAAGTCATTCAGGTGGTTCCACAGGGTTCTGTGTTACGATCATGTGTGTTTACATTGTATATGTTTCCCTTAGCCTGCATACATAGTGCAAAAAGTTCCATTTCTATGCAGATGACACCCAGTTATATTCATCTGAGAAGCCCAATGAAAATATTCAGTTGGTCAACCTCCAAGCATGTGTCAAAGACAAAGGGCCAGAATGGTTTACCCACATTTTCTATCACTTTTCAAATTCAGACAAAAGTGAAGTTATTGTCTTTTGTTCCTGAACATCTCAGAAATAAACCATCCAACCGTCTACTACTGCACACAACATTATCTCAGGCTCCAGCTCGACTGAAAACGAACTCTTTTTGACTGGATGTGTCCTGTCACTCTCACACAAAACAAATCTGTGTGACAGTGTCTTTTCATCTGAGAGTGATTTTGAAACATTTGTCCATGTATTTCTTACTTCTAGGCAGGACTAAGGTTTTTCTGTGTAAAGTGCCCTGGGATGATTTTGTGCTGAATCATTAAAACTAAATTAAATTAAACTAAATTATTTCTCTTGCTCCTTGAGGTTAGAAAATAAAATTAAAACAACAACCTGCCTAGAATTTCATCAATCAGATCTCTTCTCATTAAATTGTTTTCAGACTTCATTTCATACTGTGTGTGTGTGTGTGTGTGTGTGTGTGTGTGTTTATCAGCGTGATGTGAACACTTAAGTCCAAACCAGAAGGAGCCCAGTTTTCCAGTAATCTCCACGTTTGTGACTCAGTGTGGAAACAAAAACTGTACGCATCACCGGGAGGAGGCGTGATGTCACCACTCTCCCATCATGCTCCCGTGGATGTGTGTGTGTGTGCGCGCGCCTGTGTGTGTGTTCATGCTAGGGGCACCTTAGTGACAGCTGTTTGTGGTTAATGTGTTACCACGACAACAAACTGTTCCTAATGTGTTGATTATTAGAATCCGGAGAAGATGCTGCGGCAGAATATGAAGATGGGAAAAGATGGAAATGTTTCCACGTGTCCCATAATGCATCTGTGACTCTGATTATTACTGACAACACAATAAGAAGCAGAAGTGACCTGAAGCAACAACTGTGCTCACACAGTTTATTAAACAACACAAACACAGAGAAGAACCTTCATGAACACCACTGCTCATCTTCAGCTGGATCTCAATGAACATTTATTTTTATGAAGGGAAATGTTGCTCAAATCATGTTTCATCCAGTTCAGCTGTCAGTGTGTAGGTCAGCTGTTTATTCATTAGCTTAAGATCTATCTTTAAACACCTATTGATTACTGTGAACTATTTAACAACTGGAATTTTCTTCTAGTGTTTACTCTCAGGTCAGTGTGCTTCAGTTATGGTTAGTAACTGTTTAAACTGTTTGTAACTTTTAGCTGCTCCAATTAACAACCCCTCGTTGCTTTGCTAACATTTTTAGCTGTTAGCCACACTGATAAATAATGATTCTGTTAGCCACACTTCTGGATAACAATTCCAACTGTTAGCCATAGCATTAGCTAACAACTTCAACAGTTAGTCACACTGCTTGTTAATAATCTCTCTTTGTTACAATTCTTTTTCAAACATTTTCTGATTGTTTGTCCATATTGTTACGTTAATAGTTTGCTAACTATTTTAGCTGTTTATGTTTGCTCAGTTAGCAGTTTGTGTTTTTATACCAGTGTAGTTAGCTATTTGAACTATTTATCCATTATCATTCACGGCATTGTCCTCTTAGTTAATAACTTCCAATCGTAACAATTCAAACTGTTAGCCACACTGTTAAATAATAACTTCCAACTGTTTGTTCCTAATTTCTAATACAGCTAATTTTAACTTTTTTATCCAAACGCTTAGCAAACAATCGAACTCTTTGTCCATACTACCTACCTACCTACCTATACTAGCTAGCTTCCTATGTAACTATTAAAACTTGTTTCAACTCGTGTGACGTGACTGTTGCGTCTACATGCATTGCCCGGCTTGAGTAAATGCAAATTCACATCTTCCCATTTTTTCTTTGCGGCTTCCCGTTCACTTAATATGTAATCCTGTCGGGCGGCAAATTCGCTTCAAGCTCAGTGTAAATGACCCGTAAGTGTTTCTCTTTACTTTCAGCTATTCATCCATTTTGTTTATGTAACATTTTCATTGGTATATCCACATTTCTAGCTACCAATTTCAACTGCTAGCCAGACTGTTAATCTGTTTATTTGTAAATGTAGCTGATAATTTGAACTGTGTCTCCTGTATGTTTAGCTAACGAGCTAATTTGTTTCTCAGTGCTTTTAGTTAGCCATTCCAACCATTCATTAACTTCCTCCTTTTCATCATCACTTATCTGTTTTAATCATTCATGCACCTTCTGTTCATCTGTTCCTGCTGCTCAGCTCTTTCCTTTGGTTAAGTTTTAACTTCTTCAGGTTCACACACGATTAAACTGTCATTTCTGCTTCTTTAAACAGGAGCTGAGTGAATGTTTCCACGTAGAAACCCCCTGAGGAACCTGTAACCCTGGTGGGGAGTCAGTGTGCCAGGAGGTAAATGCTCAGTGTTGGTGGACTGATGGGTTGATAATGAGCTTTAAAAGGTCCATGTCAAAGGTCACAGAGGAACAATGCAGACAGCTGCAGTGTTTGTGGAGATAATCCAGACTGATCTGAACCCAGGATCAGATTAAACCTCACAGAAAATCTTGGTGTGTTTGTGTGTTTTTTTGTTTTTTAACAGGAACATTTCAAGAATTCATGTCAGGACTTTATTTGAAGCCATTTCTTCCTAAACTCCCTAAAACCAATTAAACTGTTGTCTTCTTGTCAGACTGAGCAGCTTGTACATAACCTCATGTTTTAAAAAATGTCCTGAAGGTTTACAGGACTAATGCTGTCGTGTCATTTGTCTAAAGTCAGGTGACATTAAAGATAAACACTTGAATTTGATCATTTCATTGCTGATTTTTCAACAGTTTTAGGTCTTTTCAGGATCGTCGTGACCTGTAAATGTGAAATACCTGCAGCTGATGAAGTGAGACTTTAGTTATTCAACAGTAGTTAAATAAACCCAGCAGCAGTTTCAGTTTACGATGGAAAACAAATGAACTAAAACAGCTAAGCTGCTGCTGATGCTAACTAGCATCTAATGTTTTACTTTCAGGTGATTTGATGTAAAAGTGTCTTGAAATTAAACCAGTTTCTTTTTTACAAGTAGTAGGAACACATTATTATTTTTAGCTAAATTGACACAATTTACTGTTTTGTTTTTCAAACTAATTTAGCTTTTCTGCAGCATGGTGACTCGACGCTACTCGGTTTGCGGCACTTTTAGATCTGGAACTTGGCATCTGGTTAGGCATGTTGTGATACTCAATAAGTCAATTAATTGCACGATAATTAAAAATGAGCTCGATAGGTTTGGTGGGCTCAATAATTTTTCATTTCCCAAAGACACTGGATCATGAATTAACTTCGCTGCATCCGTCTCGACTGACTCCTCTCGGTTCCTCAGCGTAATGAGGTCAGTCACTCTGTCTGTTGGGGGGGGGGCACCTGGAGCACCCTGCTCACCAGACATGGTGTTTGCACCAGCCTTTAGTCCCGACTCAGCTCGCCTCGGTTGTTGTTAATGTTGTTAATCCATCGAGTTAGATCCTGGTTAAAAACTTGCTCCAATGTTTTGGGAGGTATGAGCTCTGCTACAACCTCCATCAGCTGTTTGACCGAGGGGCGATCAGAGCTCAGGGTTTTTACAGCTGATGTTTTTAAATCAAATTTTAACTTTGCACTAAAGCCTGTTATTGTAGATTAAACTGATCTATTCAGTGGTTTCCCCCACACTGTAGAAACTTGTTATTGTGACAATAACCGTGCAGACTGTCGGCTGCAGGTACAAATGTTTCCGCTGCGCAGTGATGACGCGATGACGGTGCAGCTGATCAGTGATCAGCTGATTGATACACGCAGCACTGTGTTCGGGCTGGAACAAATGGATCCCATTTTTTGTTACCATTTTAAAATTATCAAAAAAAAAGATCTGCGGTTATTTTGTATACACCTATAGATTATTGTGCTGTGGTGAAAAACAGACGATAGAACTTCCGGGTCACGTAGATCGGACAGTTTAAATGATAAAATCAAAGTGTGACTGTGGCCATATTCAACGGGATATTGAAAAACAAATGAATTTTGATTTATTTGTTTTCATTGTGAAAAGGATAAAACGGAAAACGACCATTTTTTTAATGTTTTTTTTTTTTTTATTCTTAATTGAATAACGATTGAACCAATGATACAGGGATTGAATTGGTTTCAAAGCCAAAAGCAACAGCTGAGGTGTAGGGGAAAAAACCCTCGACCAAAGAGGCATAGTCCACCATCACTCGGGTGATTATGACGCAAGAAATATAAATGTGACCGTTGGTGCGCGCTCACAGACGGTGTAGTTCACTCCATCGTCAAAGAGATGCAGCCATGTAACACCGTCAAATGCCGGCATTTCAACAAATGTTACAAACATTTGACCGGCAGTACGAATTACCAACATACATGTCCCAAACAGCAATTCCACAACTTGTGTTATTATACCATTATTATTATATTAGTTGAAAAATGGTATCAAAACTGCAGTATTATTTTTTATCGCAATAATTTCTGGGACAATTTATCATCCAGCAAAATTGTTTATCGTGACAGGCCTACACCTGGTACGACTTTTTTTAGTACCTGCTCTCCTGTGGGTCCAACAATGGGACCGACCAGGTCCTAGCAGGTACTAAAATCTTATTGGTTGGAATCATCACTGTGTCATCACTGCAGAGCACTCAGAAATATCAGAAATTTCCTGAAAATGTGTGCACACTGCTGCTGGAATAAGATTCACACCTTTAACTTGGGTTGGATTATCTAAATAGTGTCTATTGAAGATCCCTTCCTGCACGTCCAATGACTGTATCCCCCAAGACTCACCGAACATTTCATCTGGAGTGTTTGTCTTTCAGATCCTCTCAGTTTACTTTGAAACATTAAAGCGGCGTGCTAAGCGTTGGCGGTCGTGCTGAACAAAACCAAAAATAAAAAAAGATATTTGTCGCTTTCTTTCTGTCTTCCTGCTCATGAAATCCGTCCAATGGGATCAGACGGATAGACTCGTCCCCGACACGATAAAAAAGACGGATTCTGAAATACGATATCGGGACTTTCTTGAACTTCCGACAACTTTGAAGCGGCGTGTTGTGAGGAATCGTTTTATCTGAAGTGTTTTTACTGATAGCAGTTAGGAGTGGAGTGTTATTGCTGGTCCCTGCTGAGACCACATTGGTGGGATTCCCTGATGTCGTTCCCACTGCGTCTTTGCAGCAGAACATTGTAAAGTGTTTTTCAGCGATATTAAAGTCGTGTTTGCTCTGACTAAATGTTGAGTGGGCGACTCTGCTGCTGCTGCCTCTTTGTTTAATGGAGATATCAGCGAGTGCTAATGAAGTCTGCTAATCCTCTGAACGCTCCGTTAATTCCTCTCCTCTCCAAACCCACATTCTGCCGTCGTGTTTGTCGGAGACGACGCCGGCGGCTGCGGCTGCTGATACGTTTATTGTTTTATTGTTCAGACTCCATTTAAAGTCAATAAGGACTAATGGACTTTTGTTTAACTCGGATGTCAGGAGTTCCTTCATCGCCTTGCAGCTGTCAGTCAACCCTGCGGTGTCATGTGACCCGCAGGGGGAGGAGCATCAGGCTTCAAAAAGAACAGCTCCCACAGGACCTGGACCAGAGACGAGCCCAGAACCAGAACCAGCAGCAGGACCAGCAGAAGATCCCTGAACAGCTCGCAGTAGGAACTTCTTCTTCTTCCTCCTCTTCTTCTTCTTCTTCTTCGTAGGTTTAATGTTTTTTTTGTTCCGTTTCATTTTTCTCCTCCCGTTGTTTCCACAGGAATGCAGTGTGCACGCTGTCCCGCCCTTTTGGTTCTCGTGGCGTTGGTCCTGTGCGGTCCAGGAGTTTTCTCTCAGCCTGACAGAGACCAGGACCAGTTCCAGAACCAGGACCTGGACCTGGAGCTGCGTCACCACCGGCTGCTGCAGCGGGCTCGCAGCGCCGGACTCCTGTCGCAGG
>OOFC01015690.1:16881-29195 GCA_900323345.1 Pseudochromis fuscus | reverse complement strand
TAAAATTGTGTGTGTGTGTGGGTGGTTGTGTGTAGGTAGGGGCTCAATGAGCCTGTGTGGGGCTTAAACACAGGGGGCTTAACTACAGCAGAGCGATCACAAGGGGGTGTTGACCCCCTGTGCACACACCACACACACACACATGCAAACACAATACAGTTACTTATACACGCACAGACACACACAGGTCCCTCCTCCCCATGCAGCTGGCTAGCTGACTGTTTTAGTGTAGCTGGGCGGTGATGCTGGCCGTCCATGTAATTATGGCACAGTGCCTTTATCACCCAGCTGCAGTTGCCTGTGACCGTGGGTGAGGGGGCCTAAACCACTTTAATTACCCAAAGCCAGTGGCCTGTGGTGGGCCACACTTCGCCAAGAGATGCCCCTGCCTCTGGAGCTCGGGGTGGAGGGAGGGAGAGAGAGAGGGAGGGATGTAGAGAATGACTTGTGAGGATTGAAGAGGGGGGGGCATTGAAGGAGAATATGTGGAAGATAGTGAAGGGTAGAGGACAGGAGAGTAGTGGGGGAAGATGGCCAGGGAATTGTAGAAGGAGAGATAGGATGTTCACAGTAAACAAGGATAGGCCTACAGGGTTTGTTGACATATACAGCGAGTGTGAATAGGTTTCTCTCCCTTATTCACACCAAGCGCCATGACACACATGCACGCCACAGCCTACACATGGGCTGCGAGATGACCTTTGAATGTATGAAGTCAGAGAGGATTAAGAGGAGACATTCCCACTATGAGAGGCCACGACGAAACCAACACATCATCACGCTACGAACGTGGACAGAGTGCAAATGTGTGCTCGAGCTTGCATGCATGCATGTATGTGTTCTTATAGTTTGGAGCATGCCTAAGGCTCAGCTCAGTGAATATGCACTGGGGCAGTTATAACCTTCCCTCACAACACCGCTAACCTCTACCTCTCCCATATAAGGTGTTTCAAGGTGCGTATTCTTCATTTACATTTTTTTTTTTTTTTTTTTTAACCAGCTATTCATGTGGGCAAACGCTGTGTAGGGCCAAGATAAACACACAGACAACTAGGTCTAATCTCAGAATGAGAATAGAAATTGATATATTGAAAGCCGCCATATTCAGTTATACATTTACAACCTACCCTGAAGGGTTTGAAATGTCTCGTATTCCCGTTTTTTAAATGAAATTTCATCTTTGCTAACCAGAAGAGATTAGCATGTGTTGTATCCCATTTACATTTTACACATTTATTCATTGCAAAGTGCTGCAGTGGAATAAGATTTAACTGTGTGGTCACTTAAAACAAATAATGAAGAGTATAAGGGTCAATGCCTCATTGCCAAAGTTGTTATTGGATCAATGCTTTAAAGTTTTTTGAAAAATCTATGAATAACAAGCAAGAACTATACCAGAAATTTGTTAAGATAAGAGAAGGTACAGTACAGGAGAGAAGGAAATATATATATTTTTCATACACTAAAAACGAACAATTTTGGCTCAGCTAAAGTCTTTTGTCCTTTTCATGTATGAATTCACTTGAGCCGATTTAGTATTAAACTTTGTCTTGGATGGGTTTTTTTTATCCTCCTTGTCATTGCATTAAGAAAAACCACTCCAGTGCCAGTCTGTGGAAAATCAGGACATCTACAGGACATATGGTGTGCGCCCACTTACTCCATACACAGATATTACACATATGAATTGGGTTTACATTAAGCTCCAGCAAGAGCACATGGCTTTGGATTTTTGCCAGTGGAACACATGTTCAGTACCAGCAATTTATGGCAACAGTGAACCTCAGGTCCCCCATCAAACGCATGGGGGACCTGTGAGACCAGTGCTTCAGTGGGTAGAGATGTTACTGTACAACCTGCAGCATTTATGGAGGCTCCACAAGCCTTTGTTGTCTTGCCCACAATGTACCGAGTAGAATATCCTTCCTGAATTAGCTGTCAAACAACATGTTTCAGAAATCAGCATCTGACTTAAATGACTTTGTCTGTTCACAAAAATATGCAATGCCACCAATGGCCACTAGATGCTGACTCCAAAAAAACTCTGACTCCAATTGACATAAATTCAAAAATCCTAATTTTCAATCATGACATATTCAGCCAATATGTTTTCTTACACAAGATTTTGAGGCGGGATTAGTTTGATCCACAGGTCTGGTCTCCAATGAGAAAAGTCCATTCTCTCCGGTTCAAGGGTCAGACCCACCTCCTCACTCCTCTCTTCATGTCCATATTTGGTCACTTTTGGCTCCAAAAACCAACATGGCAAATTTCAAATGGCAAACTTCTAGCTTCAAAATGTGAGTCTACAACATGTTATATGGTTTAATAAATTGAATTAGTCATATTTTAGTATGAAGCTTGTTTTTGAGGCTTCATTCGATACCAGCTGAACGTTTATTCTTACTATTTCAGATTAAAGGCTGTGTAGCTGTTCAGCGTGCAGAAACTCTTAATTTCTTAACTGGGCTTTTATTGTGAAACATTTGCTGGCCCACCATATGATTAATTTACTGGGTTATTATTAAAAAGCATTTTTTTATTTACTGCCTGTTTTATTTCAGGGAATACAGTATTTTTTGTCATTTTGTTGTTCGTGTCTGATATTTGTCACTGTGTTGGTGAAGGTGCTGCTTCAGTCTCATTTATCGCTTCATGTCTCCTGTGCCAATACGTCTCTCTACGGTCCTGTTTAGCAGATATAGATCCTCAAATGCGTCAAGTTTAAGTTCTGTGAAGGAGCTGGAGGGATGAAAACGTCTGTGGGATTAATTTAAATGAACAGAAGGGAGTTCCTGTTGGGCGGGCTGTGAGCTCTGTCTGGTCTGATTCAGTCCATCTCTTTTCCCTGTGGCTGATTTTTTTTTATTTTTTTTTCCTCTTCACCCCCTCCCAGTAGTTCAGTGATCCCTGCTCCTCCTTTTGTTTCATCTCCATCACTATTCCATAGTCAGACCGCTCTACACTTAGATGCTCTGATCTTTGGATTTTCATCAAGTTTCCGCTTCATGAATTATTTGCCTTATTTTCATATAAAGAAAAGTTGAGAGTTGGCAT
Organism: Pseudochromis fuscus; assembly: GCA_900323345.1. Classification (NCBI taxonomy): domain Eukaryota; kingdom Metazoa; phylum Chordata; class Actinopteri; family Pseudochromidae; genus Pseudochromis; species Pseudochromis fuscus. The sequence goes on along the minus strand of OOFC01015690.1, from coordinate 26,138 downwards.
ATATCTGTGGGCAAAAGTTTGAACAAAGAACTTCTATATTATCTTAATATTCACTCAAAGAGTCTTAGAAACTCTGAGGCATATTTAACTCTTAGTTTGCTGACACTTATTAAGTCTGATAATAAATATACAACCCAGAATTAATGACTGCTTTATTGATTGAAAAATATTTTAGCTTTTCAGAATTTTATTAAATATTTTGATGTTCTTTTTTTTATTTGGCTGCAATTTTATAGTGCACTTAGTTTAATATACATCTTGTAATAAAAAAGTAAAAAAAATTATGCCTTGACCATAATCTTACATAGTGTCTTGACCGCTTTCCTTCTATCTCTTTATTTTTGACACACATTCTTCTTTCCGGAGGTAAGACTGAACCAACACCAGAGGTATGTTGTCTTTCTCCCCTTCAGTTGAAGGGCTTCTGTGATTACTAATGTTAATCAAAGGGTTCAAATTAAATAGAGTTTTGCAGGTTGTGAGAGCTCCTGTGCCGGGGGGGAGGCAGAGGCCAGAGCTCTCCTTCCTCTCCCAGACTTTGTTTCCACAGCCCCTCCTTCAGTTCAGACTACCTCCAAATTGAAATTAGAATAAATTAACATTATTTAATTGAGTTCGCAGAAGGCTGCGATATTTCTTAATTAGCTTTCACCGAGGTTCGCGGCAGGAGAGGACCACATCCGTACTGTGGAGTGTTTCTGAGGTTACCGTGACGACTGAGGGATGTTTTCAGAGGACAGAGGGGAGCCCAAGAGACAAGGACAGTCATCTCTTGTCTTCTGATCTTTGCCCGTTCCAAGGTCTCTCGTCTTGTTATCATCACATCCAGCGCAAAGTTATTTCATCTTCTCTGATAAGTTTGACATACCTTTACACAAAGAGTCTCAGATGTAGGACAAGAAAGTAATGGCGTGTGGGCCTAATGTTTTTAAATAGAATTACAGGTATGTCTAGATTTTGAACACTAAATATTTTTAGCATTTAAAACTTGGAATAACCCTGTGTTTGAATTATTATTAAGGCTGGATGTATAATTTGCTTACATAAAAAAAATAAATAAATTGGGTTAACATTTCATTCTTATTCTTACTGATATGAGTCATACTTGTTGAGATGATTTTCATATATAGCTGTAGGTAAGTGGGGCAAAAGTCCTGGTATATGGATATAAAATAATCCTAGCTGATTAGTGTTAATTTTTCTAAATGAAATATGCTTTGTTAGACATGCAGTGATTTGTACAGCCAGTCTATATTGTTGATTTAAAGTAAAGGACCAGAGGACCATTGTGTCTCTTAAGTTTCAGTACCTGGCATCAGCTTTAGCAGGTAAATGGACATAGTGGTCTGTTTCTAAGACCAAAGCATTGAAGCCCCAGTGGGCTCCCCTTGGCCACGATGGCCTTTCCATAAGCTGTGTAATATTAGGAGAATAATCCTTGAGAGGAGTAAGGCTAAATCATTACCTCTCAATGTCTGCCTTTTCCCAGCGTGGACCCCTCCCCAACTCTTTGCTAGTTGCCGTCTCTGAGTGGTCTGTCATTGGATCTTGTGGGAGAGAGGAGACCCAGTTTCTTCTCTCATGCAGTCGAGGTCCAATCATTGGGCTTCCTGTGGTTGTTTCGAGCTGCGGGGCATTGCTGTCATCAAGTTAGTGGAAGAGGAAAAACTACCGAACAATCTCAGCTGTTTGAGTGCTGTTCTCAAAAGTTGAAACAGTTTGAGGGAGTCTTTAGATTGGGTCAGTTCTCGGTTTGGTTTTTTGTGCATATGAACTGCTGGTGAGACTGGGCATTGACAAATGATTAGTAAATCTTTGGATTACCTAACTGTGAAATCCAGAGGAGATGTAAAATCAATGCCATGTTGAAAGGAAGGAATTATGACTTGATACACAGCGTTTATCTTTAAGTCTCACTGGGTTGGAGACATTGATATGTTTAATCATTTTGAGTAAACATAAAAATCCAATATTAAAACGTATTAAGCCACTGTTCCAATTTCAATTTTATATACCGCTGCCATAAAAAAGCCTGTGTGTGTACTAATGTGCTTTCTTGTGTGTGTTGTGAGGGATATATTTTGATCCAGTTACTGTAATGCGGCTATCATTTTTCCACCTCTTCCTCTGTTGGGTGCATGTCGAGTTCACAAGTTAAGCACTGCGAAGAGCTCACTCTCCTCAATACCCGCGCCGACTGGTGTAAAAGGGCCTTCCGCAAAGCGCCGCTTGTAATCTGCCTTTGGTAAGTCCTCCTTAGTTTTATCTGCCAAGGATTACCTCACAAGCTGCAAGCAGGAGAGAACGAGGGAGACGCAGAGCAGGGGAGAGAGAAATGAAAAGCAAGTCAAACAGAAAACGATGAAGATGGAACAAAATGAAAACAAATCGCTGTGTAATCTCTGAAAGAAAGAGACCTGCTTTAGAGTTGAAGGGAAGTTTCCCTCGCCACTCATTTAGAGAGGGAATTGACTAATCCCTCCATGATTGATGTCTGCTATGAGAGGCTCTGTAGCAGACTAATAGGGCTTATGAGGATGACCAGAAAGTCCTTTGTGTGTGCGTGCCTCTGTGTGTGTGTGTGTGTGTGTGTGTGTGTGTGTATATGTGAATGAACCGAACCTTTTTTGTCTTGTGTGTCCTTCTATCCAGTGGCCACAGAGGCCAGGGGTTTGAATGACATAGCGGCCGAAGAAGGGGTAACTTTATCTTAATCTGGTCTTAATCTGCCCCAAGTCCTCCAGGTGTGTGTGGGCTTAAACCCAGAAGGATCCAGGGTTTTGGGGTGAGGTTTAAGGGGGCTTCGGGTGAGGAGATAGAAGTCTGTGCACTTGAAAACTCCTTGGACCTCCAGAGGGTCTGAGACCTCCCGCGCATTCTTACAGACCGCACCCACTTAGTCATGCCAAACCTTCTTCCCGTCATCTTTAAGTGGCCCTTGCTACATTTTAATTGAATTAAACCAACCGTTCTCCATAATTCAAAAAAGACCTTGGAAGTATCTTATGAATTAGTCAGTGATTTGTCTTTCAAATTGTGTGAGTGTGTTTAAGTGTGTGTGTGTGTGTGTGCGCAGCAGCTTGTGCACTCTCGTGTCGGTGTTTGAGGAGAGGAGAGCGAGTGTAGAAATGATAAGGCTTTAATTGCCTCTTTATAAAACCCTCCAGCATCCCCCTCTGTTGGACTGTTATGGCATGCAGGTGTGTGCTTTCATGTGCTATAGGAAATACCAAGTGGTATTTTTAGTGCTTAACTTGGAGATCACAGAGTGGCATCATCCCTGTAGCTTTTAATTGAGCACTCATGAGATTTGATGATGCAGTTCTATCATAATGCAGTAGGGACATAGATATAATGAGTTTGCATGCTAAAAACTGGTGTCATTTTAATTGTCCAATCCCTGTAAAAGGACATATTAGTAGCTACTGGTTACTATTACTATTACCAGTTGTTTCTTCCTCACCTTAATGACAAAGAAATCCAACAAAAGGTATAACTCATTACCTTTAAGCATAGCCTCTATATAGACATGGATGAAGCAACCAAGTTTAAAAAATTAGGCCAATGTGCATGAAGGTAAAATACCCTCAATGACCACTAGATGCCGGCTCCAAAAAGCTCCAGTTGACTTCAATTCAAAAAGCATCATTTTGAATCATTAAATTCTCAGTCAATACATGTTTCCCCACACATCATTCTGATGTCATGAGCTAAAGTCAACTCTTCCTATCAGTGATCTGGTGGTCCATCTGAAAACATGTTTGTCATTAAGTAGATATTAGTCCACAAAAAGAGGAAACTGTAGGTGTGTGGTTAATATGACAGGTCTGGTGTCTAATGAGGCTATACTTGAACTCTCAGTCTCATGCACATTGGGTACCATCCTCTGGTTCAAAGGTCAGATCAGCTTCCTCATTCCTCCCTTCATATTTTAATATGGTCACTTATGGCCCCAAAAAATCAACATGGCCACGTTCAAACGCCAAACTTCTGGCTTCAGAATGCAAGTCCACAAACCAACAGGTGATGTCATGTTAGCTTCATCCATTTTATATTCAGTCTGTGCTTTTGGCTATTTTTAAGGTGGTGGTTGCAGAAATAGTCATTGATTGGTCCACTGTAGGATTGATTTAAAACAAACCCTGGACTTTCTTTTCTCCCATAAGTCTCATTGAGTTCCAACAGCAGGTCTAAATCTCCTTGTATAAATCAAGCAACTGCATAACAAAATACCTCTAAATGTGGGAACTGGTCTTGTGTCAGTCTTAGTCATAGACTGTATGTAAAAGATGGATGTCGTCCTTGGCTCTAATAAGTGAAGCCTGATTGCCAGTAGATGCTTGCTCCAAAATAGATAGACTTGCATTCATAATAAAAGTCATTCATTCTGAAGTCATTAGCTGAGGACATTGTTATCAGTGTGGTTTCATAATCAGGTAGATATTAGACCTCAAAGAGAACTATTACAAGGGTTCATAACTGGTTGGATTGAGAGACCTGGTCTGATTTACAGTCTCAGATGCTCTGTTAGACCCTGTTGATGCACGAGACCGAAGTCAGGAACTCCAACACCACTCATACATGCTCCTGCCCCACAGTTAGCACATGCTCTGTTCCTACTCCAAACTTTTTCCTCTTTACTTTCTTTGGTGACACCTCTTCACACTCCTCCTGGATGCTCTTGTCACACTTTTTTTTTTTTCTTTACTGCGTCTGTGTAACTCCCCACCACCACCACACCACCACCGCGCCCTCCCTCGTTTCGTATGTGTGTGTTGATGCATGTGTATTCTGATCAGGAGTCAAAGGGGTGACTTTGTAATTATGTTCATTTTAATTGGCTGTGCTATCACCCCTCTCATCACTTTGGAGCCCACGCAGCGCTGGACAATGGCAGTCTGTGGTGCGGGGGTTGAGTAACTGCTGCGTTAAGACCCCCCCCATACACACATGACACACACACACACACACACACACACACACGCACACACACAGCCTCTTTACCTGCAGAACATAATTCCTAAAGTGGCCTCCTTAATGAGTTTTCCCTGCCCAGGCTTAGATTAATTGATAAATGGCGGCGTTATCAGCACAGCTGATCTCTGAATCCATTGCACCACTAATTTGTTTGTTGAAGATGGCAGTTAAAGGAGATTAATACCGTATAGATTTATAAGAGCAACCCCCTCCTTCGTCTTCTCTTCCTCCTTCTTCTCTTCCTTCTCCCAAAGCTTATTTATTTATCTGAGGAAGATGAGGAGGTGGATGAAGATATGGGTGCTCTTTGGATTCTTTTTCTTCAAAATCTGTTTTATGTAGTAAAGATACATACTCAAGATATCAGGGGAGCTTTGTTTGTGTACAACCCTGCTCAATACCTACAAACAATATACATCTGTAGAGATTCTGAGGGGTAGATAGAGGAGGAGGCAAGAGGGCAAAGGAGGCTTTAACGTCTAACTCTGAACTGGTGATGGTGTCATTTTGGGAAAAGTGGTTGAGTGCTGGATGGGGAGAAGGAGGTAAAAATGAAATATCCTGTATGATATCTATGTAACCTGTAGGAGGCAACACACAGATGGAGGAGGACTCTGAAAAAAGAGTGCAGGGCGGTTTTACCATCACCGATATAGTCTTGTTTTGTCCATAACTGTATCCCAGCACCACACACACTCAATATCAAACCTACCCACCCTGCGTGTCTTTTTTCTCCCCCCACAGCCAAAGCTAATTTGCAGAGGCGTGAGTGTGGGTAATGCTACTGCCGTTACCATGACAAGCTAAAGCCAGCGCTTACACCGCATTATGCCCCTGTGTTACACGTTAGGCGAGCGAGCGGGCGGGTGGGCACACTGCAAGCTGGCACAGTCACTCCTTTGTCTGCTGTCTCCTCCAAACTGTGTTATTCCATGATGTTTTTCCTTTTTTTCAGTGAATGGTTTTTATTTCAATTTCAAAGCCTTGTCGGTCCTCTCCTGTTCTGCTTTTTTTCTGCTTTGCATGGTTATGCCTTTGGAGCAAAATAGGCCTTGGAAGCAGAATGGTCCTGGAAAAGGAAACCGCTTTTTCCTGATTTTTGCATTTTACATCTCAGTAGCCAACTGCCGAAAGGCCCTCAGTCTTGGCCTGCAAGTTGACTGCTAGATGGGAAGCATATCTGCTTCGAAGCGAATCACTAGCAGCCCCCCCATCGCCATCGTGATGAATGTATTTACATGTTTTTTGACTTTGTGATATCGCACAAAGCAACGCTCTGAATGTGTGTTAAATGTGGAACCAACAGTGCAATATTGTCTGGATAAGTGGCGTAGCAGCTGCCTTGCTCAAAAGCAGCGGGTTCAAAATGCAACCTAAATGGTTATCATTCTGTTTCCACCTGTTCACCAACATGAAAGCCCGACTTAACTAAACATGTGCAGTCACACATACATGCACACACACTTTCTCTCACGACTCTCTTTAGTAGGAGCCCCTCCACAGCGCGATTACAACAGTAATGCGATATTTCCTTTGTATGTTAATGTGTATTATTTTTCACGCTACATTCGCTCCCCTCTCCTGTTCCAGCCTTTTGTCCCACCTCCCCCCCTCCATCATTTCCTTATTGTTCCATCCACTCCACATCTCCATTTACATAATTGAACTTTTGATTGGACTTTGCTCCCTCCCCTTCTGCTCTCATGTAGGCAACGTTTGAAATCCGGAGCATAATTTCATGGGTAAGATGACGCGAGGTGATCGGCTCTTTTCTTTTTTTTTCTAACGCGAACACGTCGGATGCAGAAAAGCTCAGATTAAACAAATTGCTTGTTTTGATTGAAGGTGCAATTAAATAATTGAGGATGTTGGTAGTTGGAGACGAGCCAATCAAGATGAGTTTTTCAGTAGCCGGATGGACAGGCCACTTAAGTGCACTAACCCCATCCTCTTAAATGTGAACAGGTATTAATATTTTTCAAGGGTGTGTTTACATCTTGGATAAGAGCTGTGGGACGACCTTTTCTAAAGTCTGGTTATCCCCATAGTCTGCTGTTCACTGTCAGTACATCAGAATTTGCATGTGTGTACAGTATGTGTGACTTTATACTGTACACACTGTTGTCTGTGTGTTTGTGTGTTTTACAGTGTGTGTGTGTGTGTGTGAGTGTGAACATGGACTTTTTTTTTTTTTTTTTTTGCCGTAGGCTCCTTGAGCGGATTACAAGTTTTAAAGAGTATGAGATTCAACACCTCCTCAAATCTGACACTCTCTGACACTGCTTTTGAAGCCTCGAAAGTGAGATTGGAAAGACATGGAAGCTCTTTTCTCTCCACAGAGTTGTGGGTTTATGTCATTGGGTTGAGGCCAGTTAAGTTTCCATTGAAGCGTTGTGCCCCAGAGTGAGAGACAAAGCTGCCACTTAAAGCGTTTGACTTGTATCTTTTTTATGACTCCGAAGGGCCAGTTCCAGTGGCCTGTATACTCTTTAATCCTTTTTAATCTTGTATAAAGCTAAAAAAAATGTGACTTTGTTTACATTTTTTCCAACTTTATTTGAGCCAACATGGTGCCCAGCAGTAGACTTTTTTTTTTTTTTATCCCCTAACTCTGTAATTATCTGTATTGCTAATGTGTCTCGTCTAAAATGTTGAATTTTAGTTTAAAAATGAGTAAAAAAATATAATATGACTTTACTGCCACGATTATTTAAACAATGTTATATTGACTGAATTATTGGAAGAAAGCAATAAAAGTTCAATAATATATGATGATGCTGGTATTAGTTAAATATTTTTAGCCTGTGTTAAATTTGAACTGTGTTGTAATTGACCTGTGATAGTTTCATCAGTTTAAATAGACATGTCTCTCCCCCTGTTTTGGTTGTGGTAAAGCATTATTAGCTTACTACTGTTGTGCTCATTATGTGTGTCTGCCCTTTTAAGTATTTCATTAATTCAACTTCAGCCCATAGCACAACACAGAAGAATACCACCAATCTTTATCGTCCCAAATGAACTGTAAAGGCAACAGTTTCCAACCTTGCAGCAGAATTGTACATTCAACATCGAATTAGGATAGTTTTATAATTTGAAACTATCCCGTACCTCACCACGTTTTAGCTGTGGTTAGCATAATGCTGTTAGACTCAATGTAAGTCAGTGTGCATTTGCTAAGTTTCTCTAAAAATGTCAGTTTTTGTTGCATTCACAGGTCTACACACACAGTCCAAATGTTCAGATAGAAGTGTGAATAAAGGGATTTTTCATCTTCTACATGAACATCGGGGAATAACTGGAAACTCAATGAACTGGAGACATTAAATTATTTTAAATCTGAATTGAAAGAGGCAGACTCCAGATTTTAAACATGCTCCTCCTCTTTACCCATTTCCTCATGTTGCAGTTTATTTTTTGATAGTAGCATTTTGCCTCCCTTTGTGTCTGTGCAACTTTGTGTCTCCTGACTGTCTTGGCAGGTCTCCCTTGAAAAAGAAATTTGGTTAAGTAAAGGGTTAAACCAGAAAATTAAAGCATTGAAAATCCACCTCTGCCCATATACAGTACAGCAGATATTAACATATTGTCCCAAATGTGCTGTAAAGGGAACAGTTTCCAACCTCGCTGCAGAATTGTTCTCTCTTCTCCCCTGATGCCAGATCTCAGATGATATTACACACTCCCAAAAATCACATTTCTGACACCAAAAATCCTCCTCCTGACATCAGCACCAGCAGCAAACCTGGATGCTTCCATTCCCAGGTTTCCTCCTATCTTGTCATTCAGGCATTGTAGTGAGCTTAACCCCCCTTCTTTCTCTCTAACATCCTTTTCCCTTCTTCCATTTTTTTTCCCTTCTTTCTTTGCCCCGTCAGATGTATGTTGTTGACACTGAGGCATCAGGAATAATGGAATCTCTTGTCAGTGGCTTGTATTTTCTGCCCAGGCTGTTAGGGCTGTGTATAATAGTAGCAGAGGAGGAGGAGGAGGAAGAGGGGAGGTTATGTGCCACTGATAGTAATGAAGGTTGCCTTTTCATTTTTTAATATGGAATGTTTGTGGGCCGAGGCAATGCTCTCCGCTAATCCTACCCTCGAGCCGAGCTAGCTACATGGCTGTGTCAGTGTTACGCGCACACACACACACACACACACACACACACATCCAGTGACATTCACACAGACCGATAAAAGACAAACACACACACACACACACACACACACACACACCAGCAGGCATATAACTCCACACACACACCCAACTAACTTGTAAATACTATT
>OOFC01015690.1:0-13537 GCA_900323345.1 Pseudochromis fuscus | reverse complement strand
GGGAGGGAAACCCAACGCCAGCCAGTCCCTGCTGGCCTGGTGCCGTGAGGTCACCAAGAACTACCGCGGGGTGAAGATCACCAACTTCACCACCTCCTGGAGGAACGGACTGGCCTTCTGCGCCCTGCTGCACCATTTCAGACCTGACGTAATGTATGAACCACACTGAACATGTAAAGGCCAGAAATTAGACCAGTGAATCAGATTTGTAGTAACGACACTTTAACACACACTCCGTCTGTCATATTTAAAAACAGAGCTGGATGTTTGCTGCCAGCACTAATCGTGTTGTTCTCATATGTGTGGCTTTTAAGTATTCAGTGTGTGTGTGAGGTTTTTTAAATGTTTAAATGTGTGTGTAAAGTAGCAGCATATAGAAAACCTGCAGCCCCATCAAGAGAGGAGACATGAAGATAATTTATCACAGCCGTGCTCTGTGTACACATGTGTGTGTGTTTATGCTTGTGTGTCTCTGCACCCCAGTGTGTTATTTTTACATATTTTCCACTCTATTAGTTCTGTTGATTGCACTGCTATGAAATTGCATGTTACAGTTCTAATACCATTACATGTGACGCATATTTAAACACACCTCTTTCTCCACTGTATTCTCTCTCACTCCCTGGTTTCTCTCTGCCTGCCTCCTCTGTCGACCCTCCCCACTGTTCTTTCAGAGACTACAAGTCGCTCAATCCTCAGGATATTAAAGAAAACAACAAAAAGGTAAGAGGCAGCCACCGCTGGGCCCTTCACACCACTTAGCTCCCTCCCATCCACATCTCCATTTGGCCTTATTTAGAGATCTGCCATTAATCCTCTGGATGTGGAGTGTATGTGTGTTTGCGTGATTTGAAGGGGGAGGGTGGAAACACACATGAAGACAGGCAAAAGAACACACTATAGGCAGAATGTAGAAATTATAGTTTTCATAAGTCGTTTCCCCCCTGCTGTGATGTGTGTGTGTGTGTGTTTGTGTCCAAACCATGACATAATCACCCAACAGAGGTGAGACAGTATCTGAGCTCAACATCCTGCTGGGAGCCAATGAAACTGCCTCTGAACATTGGTCTGGAGTTGATTAGACTGTGTATTATATACCATATTTCCTCAAATAGTCGCCTTTATTTACCTCAACTCCATAAGGTAACAGTCGTCCATTTGAGGCAGGAATTTATTTCTAATGTCTGTTTAATAAGTAGAACCTACTTATAATTTAGTATGAAACCATGTGATCAGGAGTGGATCAATACATTAAAGCAGGGGCGCTCAATCCTGGTCCTTGAGAGCCACAATCCTGGATGTTTTAGATGTTTCCCTCCTCCAACACCTGATTCAAATGACCAGCTCATCATCAACCTCTGCAGAAGCCTGCTAACGATCCTGGTCATTTGAACCAGGTGTGGTGGAAGAGGGACCAGGGTTGCAGACCCCCTGTTTGAGATGTTTCCCTCTTCCAACACACCTGATTCAAATGATCAGGGTCGTTAGCAGGCTCCTGCAGAGCTTGATGATGAGCTACAGTTACTGCATTACCAGGGTTCCTACAGGTCCTTGAAAACCTACAGTCATTTTCCAAGTAAAATGTCCTGAAAAATACTGGGACTCTGAGATCTCTGATTTTTTAAAGAAATATACTGCAACATTTTTTAGACTATTCTATGTTGTTGATTTTTTTTTTTTTAAATTAAATTTTGTACAGTATTCTATATTATGGCATTTTTCTGACACACAATAGACACCATGCAACAGGATGAATTTGGTAGAGATCAGATGTCTCATGATTCTTTTGCCTGATGATAAACTACTGTGCCCCAGTGTTTCGCACAGTACTTCAGGTTTGAAAAGAAACGTCTTCATACAGGAACTTTATAATCCACAATGTGATTCCTATGGATAATACCAGCCTGTGTCATAGAAAATACCCTGGAAAAATATTTCTTGGAATGAGTGTGAACCCTGATTACGCTGTTAATACAAACTCAACCATTTAAAATTTGTCCTTTAGCACTTCAGTGGACAGAAATGCTTCATTTTAACCAGGCTTTTATTGTGAAACATTTACAGGCATGCTATGTTTAGGTTATTCGCCCCTGTGCTTTTTCCCCAACCTGTATTGAACGGTCTGGACTTTACTAGTTCATATCAGCCATGGCCACTATTGGAGAACCAGCTTTTAATTGACTGTAGTTTTCATGAGGAAATACAGGATTTTGTCTATATGTATGTCTGTGTAAGCCTAAACCTGAGACAGCATATATATTTTTACTACCATGTTAGCTTGGGTATCATTGTCTCTTTGATTTCATTTCACTTCTCTCCTGACAAATAACAACCTCCACATATGCACCTGCTCCCGAAGCTCAACTGAATAACTCTCCTCATAAAGCAAATGCACACACACCTTGTTTCCTTCATGCCCTATGTCATCAGATGTGCACATTCACTATTTAAGGTCCACATTTTGCACAGATCCCCATTTTCCCTCTGGCTCTTGGTGTTCACATTTACTTCTTCCATACACAAAACACACGAATGCACACTGCTGTTTTTTTACTACACACCTATATACACACACACGGGCACACAGCCGTCCCCTCTTTGGCCCCGAGGGGCTACACAGAACGATATGCGTCGGGTTCCTGCAACTTGATTTCCTCTTCTCATACACACTCTGGCTCAGCGATAACCTCTGGTGGCCCTGTTAGGCATGAATGCTACCCTGTTGACAATAACCACAGTGGAGGGAGAGCTAGAGACCCAATCCCATATCTGCTAACTGCCCCTCACCCCCCTCCAGGTGCTCAAGTAGCCCTGAAGAAATTGGTTAGATATAAGTAATATGGGAATATGCCGTAGAAGGTGATAGCCGGTGAATAGCTGCAGTGCTGTACCCAGCATGCTGCGACCAGCTTCTCTGTGGAGATCTACACCTGGTGCTGGTGTATGTTTGTCCAGACGAGCTGTTTCTTTGCAGTAGAGGACCTGCGCCAATGTAGATCTCATCCATTTAGATATGTACTGTATGTATGTAAGCATTCTGGGGGACATGCTAAACACAGTATTAGCTAGTAAGTGTATGTCTAGTTCTTGTTGAAGTTGAATTAACTCTTTACAGATGTGCCCACAGGTCCCCACAGCCTGAAAACTCCCTTTAACATTGTCCACATGTCATTTAACAGTCACACGTCATTGTTTGATGTAAAAAAAAAACTGTCATTGTCCTGCACTTGGAGACAAATATGTAGGTATACTGCATTATAAAAAAAGGCAAAGCGTACAAAACACAACTGGTGAGAAAACTGCTTGAGACATTCAACCTTTATATTCTGAAATGTTTCTTAAATAGAAAAATACACATGTAATATAAAGAGGCCACCAAAGCTAAATATATACCATGTAGTGTGAATAGTTTGGTGTAGATTGTTTTTACTTAAGTCATGTTTGAGAACAAGTAAAGAGCAAGAATCTCAGATAAGGAAATATAACTCAGTTGTACCAATTAGCAGCTGATTTTAACCAAGTGAATACTGCCAGTGTTTTGTGCTGCACAAGTGTGATTTTATCCCCATGTTGCAGTGTGCGCCACTTTATTTTGGTTCTTAGATTAATTAGCATTAAAATCAGAACCGAAAATATATGTTTTCTGTTTGGGACTGAATGTCCGTGTGCTTTTTGTACGGTGCAAGGTGTTTTTGTATGTCTCTCTTTGAGCCTGACAGATGTGGGATTTTTGAGACAGGAAGTGTCGCAGATTTTTAGAAGGAAAAAAATAATTTGGTGTCTGATTGTACATTTTTAAGCTGGAGTGGGATTAAACATTTTTTGTGTGGATTGTTTGCCAGTTTTGCACCAATGTGACTCCAGAAAGTTGTTCTAAAGATGACTTTATTAACTTTATTTGAACATTTGTAACAGTATTTTACATTTAACATAACTCCACCACCATTACTGGAGAAGAAACTCCACATCTTACCTACTGCTTTTTAGCCATCTGCAGGTGATTAAGGAGATTTAATTATATTTAAGGTGGGCATTTTTTAAATGTAGAGATAACAATTTGACCTGATTATAGATTTAACAAATGTTCTTCTAGTAACTCTAGTTAAAAACATAAAAAGATGCTCTGCAGAAAAAAAAAATCGTCTTGGTTTTAGTGGAAGTAAATAAATAGCAGTGGTTGTAAAGAGGTGACATTATTTTATACATTACATTTTCTGGAATAAACGTATATGTTGATGCCAGTATATCTGTGAAATCGGTCAGTCTTTGGTCTCCAGCTGTGTCACACAACTGTAAGGGAATTGCCCTTGGTGATGTAAGGAGCTGTGATTGTGAAGCAGTGAGTTCAGGAGAGAAGAAAGAGGAATAATGTATGATGTGGTGTCATATAGCACCCTGAAGGTATTCAACAAGAGAACGGTGTCCATGACATTTTCTGCAAGAAAAGAGAAAACTCTCAGTTGGGGACAGCGTAGTGTGGCAGGAAAAGGACCCCAGAGAGCAAGCAGGAAAAAGTACTCAAGAGAAATGTGAGAGAAATACCTCATGTTTTAAGAGGAAATCAAAATGTGTAGAGGACTGAATGAAAGAGGATGATGAAAAGGAAACGCTCCACAATGTTGTATAGAACCGCTTCATAAGAAGTTGTTAGAATGTATAGAATTTATTGAATGGACAGCAGAAATGGAAATGTATAGAAACGACAACTATCTGTGCTTTTCATGGCGAGCTGATAGACACGGCCCCCTCCTCCTCTCACCGTCTATCTGTGGAGAGTGATTGCAATGAGCTCAGACTGTGCTGAATTATGACAGATAAGGACAATCAATATTGGGGGTGGATAGGAAAAAAAAAGAGAGAAAGAAGTGAATATTTAGAACATGTTCTGCCTTTGAAATGATCCGTTATCAAAGAGGACGTGTGTGTATGGTCGTCTGTGGATAATTTTGTGTGTGTCCACACATCCTGCATCTGTTTCAGAAGTTTGGACCTCTGATATATTTGGACTGCTTCCTTCTCTGTCTTGTCTGTTTTGTCAGTGTGCTGCTATATGTGTGTGTGTGTGTATGTGTGTGTAATGAGGCCAAGGAGAAGTAATTTGTCATGCCATCTGATAGCGGAGCACCAAGCACCAGGCTGAATCGCCCCGAGCACAACCGTGAGGGGTTGGGCTGAAGGGAGGAGGTGCTGATGATTGACAACGATAGATAGCTGTCAGTCACTGAGAGGGAGTGGAGGGGGAGCAGGGAGCACCGGCCTGGGGCAGGCGGCGGTGACATTTAGTCCAGACCCAGAGCTTTGTCAGCTGGATGATGGAAAGTGAGAAAACTAGATATTTTCCAAAAAATACATGATATTCCCATTGGACTAAAGTGTCACTCACAGGTTTTGTGAAATAAGAGCAGGTCTTTTAAAAGTTGTTAACAAAACATCTGAGCTGATTAATGTAACTGAAGTCGTTGCTTACATTAATATCTTTCACTGGATAGTGTACATTGTTTTCTCATGAAAATATGCAACTAAATGCAGAATGGCTTTTCTATACATTAACTTTTTATTTATTTATTTATTTTTAAGTAAAAGTTCTTTTTAGAGCCACTGTTGTTCATAAGCTGTTGAAAGCATCATCACTGAGCCACACTGTTGCACTGGGTGGACACTGTGGTTTATCACTGCCACATACATCACTCATTTAGATGTAAATACACACTATACCATAAACTCTACAATGGAAAATAGTCACATGCAGTATAAAATATTTTTTAAAGTAAACAAAGTAACACCTACAAAGGTAATTTTCTGACCACTGTAGCTGGAATGTTAATTAAAAAATGAAATAAAATACAGTATGACATTAGAATTTTACAGTTTAATCTATTGAATATGAATAAATATTGGTGAATTTCTGACTTTTTGAAAGTCTTATGTAGGGAAAAAAAAAAGTTTTCTTCTATCCTATTATGTCTTTTTAAAAAGTCTTTGTATGTTTGAAAAATACAGGGAAAATTAGTGCAAGTATGAATGGGACTCTCCCCTGGTGAATGATGTGAGAGATGAAGAATCATCTTGTTGCTGCTTCATGTACATTTATTACTTATCCGACTCTGATCTGCACCTCATGAAATGTACAAGTCTGACAAAGTTGCAGGACAGTTCCTTCGGCCTGTTAGACTCTTCGCTCTGCATATCTGAAATACTCAGAGTCATCTTTCTCCCAAAGATGGACATCCACACTGAACAAGTCTCACTTATCCCGAAGTTGGCAAACTATTCCAGGTACCTCTCCATACACAGAAACTTGCAGGAGCAACCTAAAACCTACATCTAACCTTCACACAGAACATACACAGACTTTGACCTCTAATGATCTCGGTGTAACACAAAATCATATCATCAATTAGTAAAATAAACACTATTTAGCAACTGCAGTCAGGAGAGAACATTGAGAAAGAGAGATTCCTGATTTAGGTGTTTTTTGGACATTTGTCAACAGTAACAACAAAACAGACTCTAACCATCCTGAAGCTTTTACTGTGCTGGAGTTTCACAGACTGTAGCTACAACAGAAAGCAGTGTCTCCCCTCAGCCTTCGTCATTGTCTCAGTGTTGCATGATCAGTGCTTGTCAAGCTCCAAGTGAAGATATAGGAAGAATAAAGCATGACACCGAGGTCAAAAAGACTGTAGCACATGTCAAGACGAACATCGACCCTGAAACGAAACCCAGCTCGAGAGCCTCCCTCCGTCCCCTCCTCCCTCTTCCTCACACAGCTCTCACTTTCTCCCATTATCGCTCTTTTCTTTCTCTCTCTCATTCCTTTATTCTGTCCCCATTGAGCAGCAGAGTTGTCGCTCTCTTTCACAGCCTACCCTGAGCCAGAGGGGAACAATGCGAGCACACTTTGCTCCCCTGAATACGTGTTAGAAACCCAATCAGGCCTTCTCATTCGTCATATCCTTCTTTTCTCTTTCACACTCAGGGGGAGGACGGAGGAACTTAAACAGGCAAACTCCTCTCTTCTCCCTTTTTCTTTTTTCCCGCCATCACTTCTTACAACCAGAAACACACACATGCTCTTTTACATAAACCTTATTTCCCTATTGATGTTCCATCTATTGTTACCATTTCCATCAATACAAAGGGACAAAACAAGTGAGAGTGAAAAATAAGACTCCTCCATACAAAAGACATAATTGATTGTAAATTGAGAAACGTTTCTCAGTTAAATGCAACACCTTCTCCTCTTCTCATGTCTCCACTTCTCTCTGTCCAATGGAAAAATATGCTATTCACTTTCTGTAACCCTACTGCTGTGGTCCCGTGATGGCAATATTTAAATCAGGTAAGCAGAAATAATCAGATATAGTGCACACAGTAGCACATACAAGTAAGCTCAGTACATTTATTTATGGTGTGCCAAACCACACCAGTACTTTTCTGGGTGATGTAATACAATATTATC
Organism: Pseudochromis fuscus; assembly: GCA_900323345.1. Classification (NCBI taxonomy): domain Eukaryota; kingdom Metazoa; phylum Chordata; class Actinopteri; family Pseudochromidae; genus Pseudochromis; species Pseudochromis fuscus. The sequence goes on along the minus strand of OOFC01015690.1, from coordinate 6,075 downwards.
AGTATTATAAAGGACTAGGAAGGACTCAGAGATCACATATCAGATTGTAGACAAGTGACTTTCAGCAGAATCCATTAACATGTTACGAAGTTATGACTTTTACACAAACATTTCACCATATTCAGCTGCCACCTACTGCTTCCTTCTTCTTCTGGGAGTCTCGTAGATGCAGCAGGGGTGTGTTGCTGCCCCCTGCTGATTCTCTTTTGCTATGGGTTGTGACAAAACATTACTCAATTATAAGTACTGGAGGTTTTCTGGAAATTTTATGGACAGGATCCAGAAAATTCATCTGAGCTTGGACAGAATTTAATCATGTGTTCCTGGGATAATACAATCTGTATCCAAAAAAATCTGCTCTGTGATGTTTTTCACAATGTTGCTAACAAACAGACAAACTAACACAGGTAAAAACAGAACATCCTTGGTGGTGGTAAGAAAGAAAAACCCAACAATTCCCCTTTGAGCAGCCCTTGGTGTGATGGTGGAAACTATTTCAACAGGTTAAAAAAAAAAACCTGACCATGTATTTGAAACACAAGGACTACAGAGCAAATAACCTTTAAGTAATGGCTCCTGTGTAGCACTGATTACTTAGGAGCCATCACTTAAAGGCAGTAATGAATGCAAAGCAGGGGATTAATCAGAAATCATACATGCTCAATAGACCCCTTCTCTGGATAAAGAAAAGTAAGATATGGTGGATGTGGAAGAGAAAGGAGAAGCTGAAGCAGGACAGGACTGAAAAAGGTTAAGGAGGCTCTTCAAAACAATCCTTGGGGTAAAAAAAAAAGGTTAGAAAACATTGAGGAGATCCTTTAAGTCAGAAAGAGAGAGGGAGGGATTGATGGACTGGGGAGATCTACGGAGGCAGTGAAACAAACGGCTGCTGCAACAGGTTGGAATTAGATCAACACTATCAAGCAGGCCAGATACAAGCTGTGATACCTGGGAGAGATGGATGAGGAGGTTGTGTGTGCGCAGGAATAGACGTCGTGTGCGTGTGTGTGTGTGTTTGCGCTGTTAATCTATTTATTTACCTGTCATTGGCTGCGATAATGGTTTTCATCCCTTCTCTCTCTGTCTCTCTGTCTCAGTCTATCTTGTGATGGAGGATTGGTTTTCGTGTGTCGCTTGATAATCACACCTGTATTTTCTCATCAGACTCTAATCAGACCAATTACACGCGTGACGGAGAGCGTGGGCATGTTGATGTAGGGGAGCGATAAGGACACACACAAACGCACATGAACACATGCACACTTGGATCATGCATGCACCAACCTATGTCTAAAAAAGAAACCAGACTTCTGTCCCATCAAGTATCCTCACCCTCACCCTCACTTCCTGTTGTGATGTGGAATACTCTTTTCAGACTAAACTCGTTCAGTTTTGTGGGTATTTGTGACGTGACAGTGGTTCTGCTGTGTATGAATCTCAGAGTTTGTTTACTTTTTTTCGGCAGGCTTACGATGGCTTCGCCAGCCTGGGCATCTCTCGCCTCCTGGAACCATCCGACATGGTGCTGCTGGCCATTCCTGACAAGCTGACGGTAATGACCTACCTGTACCAGATCCGGGCCCATTTCTCCGGCGAGGAGCTCAACGTGGTGCAGATCGAGGCCAACAGCAGTCGCAGCACCTACAAAGTGGGTGACTTTGAAACTGATACGAATGCCTCCATCGGCCAGGACAAGTTCTACGCCGAACTGAACGACGTGCAGCACCGACAGGCGAACTCTCAGCCTGCTGCACTTGCCGATAGCGCTGAGTCCAACGGCGCTGAGTCTTCTGAGGGGCAGATGATGGAGGCCAAAGTAGGAGCAGTTTCAGCCAGCTTGCCGACAGCAGGCACTTCGCAACCCTCACCTCCTGTCCCGTCACCGCGCTCAGTATTAGCCACCACAGCAACAAACTCGACCCACATGACACCGTCAGCCTCTGAGGATAGGGGGAATCTGCTCAAAGCTAACACTTTAGACCTCAGCGACTTACCGCAGAGAGTGGAGAGAGAGATGGAGAAGGAAAAACAACAAAAGGACGAGGTGGGAAAAGATAGAGGGGACAGAAGTGCTGAACCAGCCTCCCCCACCAGGAGAGAGGCTTCCTCCTCCTACTCACCGCCCCACCAGAAGCTGGGCTTCTCGTATAACAGGGATGCCGACCTCATTAAGAAGAAGAGGGCCAGTCTGCGTCACTCGGAGTCAGAGCCCGCCTCAGACACCAGCTCCCCTCCAGTAAACCACACAGAGATACCCATCAAACAGGTAAACACTTGGCATATCTCAAGTAGTAGCTGAAGTCCTTATTTTACTTCCTTGCTTCTATTTACCTGAACTACAGAAGGTGTTAGACCTCTATTTGAGGCCAGCTTGTATTAAAGGCAGGTACTCATTTTTAAGTTTCCCTGTTTAATAAGTCATAGTTGAGTACAAAGTTTTGTTTTGAGTCGTCAAACAGGAGTGGAGCAGATCAAGACCCTCAAATTTTCAACTCTGGAAATACAAACCCATCACTTCCTCCAACTGTTCTAAGTCCTCTGGTGATTACCGTATTTTCCAGACTATAAGACGGTACTTTTTTCCGACGCTTTGAACTTAAACACCAGTGTTTCTCATGTATCGGCGGTATGAAGCTCGTTGGCTTTTTACAAGCTAGCAAGCTCCGTGCCGCCGATACATTTAGCGTCGTCACATCAGACCTGGTCAGAGTGGACCACATGAAACTTTTCAAATAAATTCAATAGCGGCTTCTAGACAGGTGCACTCAATAGTCCGGAAAATACGGTAAGTGGACAGAAACCCTCAGTTTGTTAACAGCACTTTAATTGTGAAACATTTGCAGTCACCCCATGTCTTTCATTTATTCACTCCTGTGTTTTCCCAGCCTGTTGTTGGGGTCCAGCCTTTATTTGTTCGTAAAGACCATTATTAGAAACTATTTAATTGACTCCTGGTTTTTATTTGAAGAAATACGCTATGTATTTTAATCTTATTATGTGCACACACACTTATTTCAGAGGTGTAGAAACAGAATAGTGTTGAGTGTTCGTTCAGTGTTGAATGCAGAAATAGTCCTTTAAGGGATTGTGTGAGATTCATTAAACTATCACTCATCTAATTATAAATCCTGTACCTTAAACAACCTCCGGATCAGTCTGTATGATGTGGACTAATTCGTGCTACTTAAGTCAGGTATTAAGATTCTGACAGCGTTCACCTGCAGGTACCTGCCCGGGCCCCTAAATGGATTGTTCAGGTTTTTTATCCTCGCACCCTGGCTTTGATTGAAACTTTCACAGCGACATCAGTCATAAGACAGAGAATGCGGCGAACATTCATTCCCTCCTGGCGCTCGCTAAGCTTCAAATCCCGACCTCGTTGATGCCACTGCAGAGATGACCGTCCCGAAACTCTCCCGTTCTGCATTAGATGTTGTCGTCACCTGTCTCGTTGCCGAGAACCAGACACATCCAGGCTGGGCCCTTAACATGTGGCGACTATGGAAGGCACCCAGGAGAACCCCCTGCTTTGACATTTCATTATATTTTTCATTATATTTCTCATCCCTGCAGTTGATGGCAGTTGGTGCCGTGACTGCTCAGGCGTGGCGATGCTTTGCACAGAGCACACATCATCTCGTCTCACACACACACACACACACATATACACACACCTGTATGCGTGCGCACACACACACACACACAAACACACACTGAATACATTGCTGCCTGCGCTGGTTAACCCCAGATTACCGCTTCTTGTTTACAAGTCGAAAGGTCACGGGGCAGCGGGGGGGTTATGACAGTCATGACACCCCATTTTTGATCTGCTGTTATCTAGTTAGCGGGATGCATCCACGCCTGCATCCAGACCAGATTTAACTCGTTGAAAGGATAAACATGTTTCAGTGCTATAAACACCCTGGTTGTAATATTTCTATGTCTAAGCCATATGTAAAAGCTCCGTCTGCCCTGTTTGCACCTGCTCACAATACATCCAGGATTACCTCGCAGATAAAATTCTTAGCTTGGTGTGTGTTTTGCTTTCTTGTCAAAGCCGTCATGCTCTCCACACCACTGGACCCAGACAGGGTTGTGAGCCCAGCTTGTAGACTGGTCCCCCGTAATGCCAAAGTGCATATCATAGGGAATATATAGCCTGCTCCTACATTAGGGACAACATGCCTTAATCCTTTTCTACCTCCACTCACTGACTGTACAAAAAAGAAATGTGAAAGTTTGTCGCTGCAGGTGAAGGAATCCTTTACTCTCACTTCCTTCACCTTTTATATTGGAGATTACACAGTGTTGGTTAATAGTTAGACTTATAGAATTGAAATTATAAAACCCAACTTCAGTTGCTCTCCATTCAACACCATAACAAACAGTATCATTTGTTTCACTGTTTTGAGAAAATACTACAAATGTAGGAGCTGTAACTCTGACTTGTATTTGTTTGAGCGTCTGTAGTTATCTGGTATATTTTCTTTTCAAGGAGCCAGCACCTGCCCCTGTGTCAAGTCCTCCAGCTGAAAAGGTCAGTAAGGTTTTGCAAATAATCTGAAATTATACTAATATTTTTAGAGATGTGTCACTGAACAGAGCACACTATTTATGGCACAGTTTCATTAGTGAATTGAACACGTTACTGAGTCTTTGTTTTTGTCACTGAGGCAGCTTTAGGATCTGATCACGTTCACTCTGTTTTTGCCTGCAGAAGGTGCTTTCTCGTCAGGAGGAGTTGAAGGAGAGAGCGAGGCTCCTCCTGGAACAGGCCCGCAGAGACGCCGCCATGAAAGCCGGCAACAAGAACATCCCCAACTCGGCCATCTCTGCAACGAACAGGGCAACAGGTGTCAGCGATGTAAGTCACAGTGCTGTGTGGGTGTGTGTGTGGGGGGACTGAAACTGTGGACTACACTGTGAATCCCAACTCAACCATGTCAAATTAGCCTCATCTGACAGGAAACTTCTGTTGGTCCAACAGAACTTTTTAAATCATGCAGTGAGTATAGAGCACAGACTTCAATGCAGCTTTCACTCATGTTTATTAAAGTATATGTACGATAAAATTAAAAAATGTTAGATAAGAAAGTAGTGGCAGTTTTAAGACAAACGTGAACTTCAAGTAAGATAATGTCGACATAAAAACCTTTTCTGAATCTGAATAGTTTATTGATCCCTGAGGGCAAATTCTTTTAATTGGTCAAGTATTAAAAAACATCCTGAGTGTTAAATGTATGCATTTTTTATTATACTTGATGTTGAACTCTATAAATCTTTGGCTCAAAAATTTAAACTTGTTGGGTTAACTTAAAAATATGATGTTGTAAAGTAAAGTTTTCTGACAGGTTTAAGTTATTTTGATAGTTTAATACATTTGTGTAATATCTGTGTTAAAATGATGCTTCACTGATGAATTGGGGTTTACAGTGTCTGATCCCTCACAAGAAAGTCTGTTACGTCCACTCTGTGGTCCTTTTACAACCTGCTGTGTGGAGTCAACTTCAACAGCTGTTAAAAGTTCAGCTGAAGTCATCAGGTCCGTGTGATCTCCTGTTGAGTAATACATTGTGTGTGTGTCCTCTTTGCTACACACACTGGTGTTTTGTACAGCATCACCTCAGTGTGCAGCAACAGCTAATAGAGTGACCAGCAGCCTCTTCAACACACACTTCTCTATTTGCTGCTCGCTACACTTCCAACATGCTGGAAAAGCTTGTCCAAACTGTCTCATCCTCTCACGGCCCACTTTGGTGAACGCTCTATGAAAAGGCTTTGAGAAGCAGAGGAGACTTTTCCTTATTAACTTCTGCTGAGACTCTCTTATGGACTGCTGAACGTCACAACCTGAACATGTCAGTGAGAAAAACTCTGTGGATAGACTCCCTCCTCTCACTTCTCTCCCTCTCTCTTTGGTCATCTTGACTTTGCACAATTTTTATGACATCCCCGACCAAATTTGCTGCCCCCTCACTTTCCCCTGAACACTGAGTAAATGTTGTACACAAACACCTGTCAGCAAAAGTACATTCATGGTAAAAAAAAAAAAAAAAAAAAAGGAGGGGGGGGGGA
>OOFC01015687.1:13566-25805 GCA_900323345.1 Pseudochromis fuscus | reverse complement strand
ACTTACACTCACACACACACACACACACACACACACACACACACACACACACACACACACACACACACACACACACACACACACACACACACACACACACACACACACACACACACACACACACACACACACACACACACATAAAGTGATGCCCCCCCCCCCCCCCACCCACCCCCACACCCACACACACCCCCACACCCACCCACACACACACACACACACACACCAGGAGGCTACACACACACACACACACACACACACACACACACACACACACACACTCACACTCAAGAAAGCTAATGCATCTAATATAGAACAGGTAAGAAATTAAATTCTCCAACTCCTCATTTAGCTGGAAAATAATGATAATTTATTGAATATTTTTAACAATCAATGTAACATTTCAACCTTTTTACAACTTCTGTGGGACTGAGTGTAAACAATGACAAGGGCTTGTATTGTATTTATTTATTTAATTGTAATGCTTGAGAAGTCACCAGACTACATCACAGTCTTCTTTCCGTATTTGCTGGATTAATAATAATAATGGTTGGATTTATACAGCACTTTTCTAGACACTCAAGGCACTTTACGGAGACCATTGTTCATTCATACCCAGTCATACCAGTGGTAGTAAGCTATGATAGCCACAGCTGTCCTGGGTTAGACTGACGGAGGCGTGGCTGCCTCAACATTCAACATTCATACCAGGCAAAGGTGGGTAAAGTGTCTTGCCCAAGGACACACCACCAGCAACTGGGAGGAGCAGGATTCGAACACCTGACCCTTTGGTTGGTAGACGGCTGCTCTATCACTGACCCACTGCCGTCCATATTAAAACTTTATCAATTAAAAACATAAACAGGTTTTTTTCTAGTTCTAGTTACAATCTTATCAATATTCATCTCTACCTACAGATTCAAAAACGTTTCGAGCAAGCATCACAAGTACAGAGAATCTAGACTTCAAGAAACTCCCTCTTGTAAAAAAACAAAAACAAAACACAACATGAATGGTCAAGTTTAATCATTTATAACGACAGCAATGTAGAAGGAGTTTCCAAGAATAACAGTGGGAATCAGTGATTAGCTGCACATTCTCAGCTCATTTACATTTCTCCGCACTTCATGATTGGTCAACTGAAAATGCTTTTTTTCCTCTCACTCATTAAAAAACGCATACACTGAAAAACACTGTCATCACTCATCAGGAAAGGTGAGGATCATATCATCACCTGTGTTGTCTGTAATTGAAACAAAGAGCTGGTTCTCAGATCGAATCCAAATTTCAATTCACGGGACGAACGGACACTTCACAAAGTAAATCCACAGAAAACAAACAATTAGACTGGCTGCTCGACTGACACAAGGGCAGAACACAGGACAACATAGCAGGAGGATGCTGCTGCTCAGACAGGACCAATGGGCCGTGTAATGTGCCCTGCCACATGTTACAGGACGAGGCTCTTTCGGTGTACACGTTTGCTGCCGGCAAGGACAGAGAGGGTGCAACCTTTGGCATGACGCACCACATTACTGTGTCACATCCAGTCACACTCCATCTCCTCTGGGTTTGTTACAGCAAGACACAGTCTGTCCGGTGTCTCATGAGCGCTAGACTGTGAATACACCCCCGCAAACATGAGCAATATACGCCTTCTAATTAAGCAGTTCATTAATTCATTTGTGTCATATCATGTGACGTGGCAGTGCCCTCTACAGCTAGAAGTGACTTCCTGGTGGACTCACCTGAGGGGAATATGTAATAGCTTTAAATTAACATTGGGAAATAATCAGCTCTCGTCAGTTCAGTGTAATAATTCTGAGCAGTTTACCTCAGTGCTGTTGATTAAAAACTGCCAGCAGAAGTATGCCAGGGTGAACATTTGGTAATGTTATTTATAAAGTAACAGACATATTAGTGTTAAGCTAAGGTGTCAATGTGAGACGTGTTTGGTGTTTCTCGTGTTGTGATGGCTGTTTTTCAGCCATCACAACATTTCTGTTGGGTGTTACATGCAACATTTAGCACCCACTAAAACTGTCAGACAGACACAAATATCTTCCTTGGGTGTTGTTACAGCTATAAACAGAATAAAGGGCTTCCTGTGTGGCTGAACTTGAGTCTCCCACCTGCTGGATTGATGCTTCGTCTACATCGAACCGATTACAAGCAGTAGTTTTTTCTAAAAACACACTATAAACAGGGATGGTTTTCAGGTATTCAGTGGTGACCATAAAAATATTTCAGATTTACTTAACTATAGCAGTCATATACATAGACTACATAGTTTTTAGGTACAATCAGGTACATAAACCTGTCCATTGCTAGCCACACTGCTAGCTCAGCAGCATTGATTACCATTCACAATTTAGGATAAAGACTCATTTACTTGTCTCTGGACTGAAGTCTTTATCTCTGAACTAAACATTTTCTAATCTTTAATGGGAACCAATCGTTGTGTAAAAGATCATTAATGCTCTCACTCTGACTTTGATGCTATTTTAAGGCCTTGACTTTACAATATTAGACTGTTTTGATTGATTGAATGATTGATTGATGTGACATTATAGAAACACAATTGGATGAAACCGAATTTAATTGAATTATGCGTGTATGCATCACTATGGCCGACCATGCTTCCTCTTAAAGTGCTCTGTAAGTAAAGTTGAGTTAATAATTCAGTGTATAGTTTTCAACATTGTTCAGCCTAAACTGTGAAAGACATATAAAAGCAATAATGAATGAATATGAGTTTAATAATCCAGTCTCGTGACCTGTATAAAATTTGAAATGTGCCTTAAGCCTTGGTCCCAACCAGCTGTACTCCCTTACAAAATGCCAGAATACTCATGGACCACGTAAGCGCACCTTTTATAAAAAAAGGCCGTAAACTGCCCATAAACATGTACGGAGGATCTTGAGCATGATCACAAAAACTCTACGGCTTCCCATGTTTTGGCAAGGGAACAAATCCACTAGGAGGAAGTACACAGGAGCAAGCTACCTGTACATGTGGAGTACGACGGACGCACTCGCAACATATGAAAGAAATCGAACATCAGAGTCGACTGGAGAAATGAATAAAGTTCATCCTGCCTTCCACAGAAAAAAAGTGCATCCAACATGGCCACCATAGCGTATGACCTCTATGAAGCACACATGTTCAAAATCCCGTTTGTGTTGGCAAAGACATCTCACGTCGCCCTTGCAACCCACAAGGCACACTTACACCAATCTTATCCCTCCTCACGAAGCACTTACAACTTGTTTTTTGGGTTTTTTTTTACCTCTGCAACCTCCACAGGATACTTAATTTCTCAGTCCCCACCGGTGCAGCTGGTTGGACCGAGGCTTTAGCTTTGTAACTCAGTCTGAGTCTGAGAAGAATCTGGTGGTTCCTCACTTTGGTCATTTCATAATTAATGTGGCTACTGTGCTCCTGGAAACACTCAGTTTCAAGCTTGTATGTGTTGTGAGGAAAAATGCAAATGAATGCATTCAAAACAAAATCTACAATAAGATGGGGTTTGAAAAAAGTGAAGGAGCGGAGTACTTTCTGATTGACTGTATATTTGCAGAAGCATGTTAGCATCGTCCGCCAAAGTGCTGATGATTGACGTCTTTTTAAGATGCTATATAAATAAAGTTGAATTGAATCGAATCATCATCTAGGTATTGTTATGATTTCAGTATCTCTCAAATTGGTGTTTTCATCTATGAATGTATTCAGGTGAAGCAAATACCGTATTTTCCGGACTATTGAGCACACCTGTCTATAAGCCGCTATTGGATTTATTTGAACAGTTTCATGTGGTCCACTCTGACCGGGTCTGATGTGACGACGCTAAATGTATCGGCGGCACGGAGCTTGCTAGCTTGTAAAAAGCTAACGAGCTTCGTGCCGCAGATACATGAGAAACACCGGTGTTTGAGTTCAAAGCGTCGGAAAAAAGTAGCAGCTTATAGTCCGGAAAATACGGTATTTCTGAACATTTACTTTAAAGCAAATTCACAAATTTTTTCTTGCCCAACTCAGCAGTCATCAGATCTTCATCGTCCCAAATGTTTCACGTCTCGAGGTCAATTTAGCTTTAGAGTGAAAACCTTTTCCTATCTGCTACAAGACAAAGATTTCAACAAATGCTCCAAATATCATTCAACTTCTGCTTTATAAGTTTATGTATTACAGTTTGTTTTTCACTCATACCAAAATATATTAACGTAACAATCCAGGACCAAGCACTGGATGTGGGGAGCTGTCTCTGTTGCTGCCTCCACCTTCAGGAACTCAAACCCAGCTTTTCAGATCTGCTTTTAATTAACACCTTTTGCTGGTGTTTTTAGCACTGTATACATAAAATGTATTATTTGATTATCATCCCTTCATTTCTAGTCATCACTTTCTGTATGTTACCATTTGGTTCTTTATACTTTGTGACATTTTCACATATCTTCACACACCTCATCTTCTGCCTCTAACTGCACATTTATTACTTCTGATGTTTGCCATTTTGTTCTGTATATCTTTCAAATTGTAAAATAATAATAATAATAAAACTCCCACACAGCTGGCAGAACATTTTCTATGGTATATTTCATGTTATCTTTAGTTACAAAACAAAGAAAGGAAACTATTCACTGATCTGAAAAACACTCTGAAGCGCTGAGACTCGGGGAGAGTGACAGTTAGATCCAAATAAAAACCTCCTCTCCTCACACTTCATCCCTCTTCCCAGCATGCACTGGGTGAGAGGCAGGATGACAGCGTGAACAGGTCATCTGTCTATCACAGGGCCACCACCACAGACACAGTCGCATATGGAAGTCCACTGAGACCGACACAGTGTGCTGGAGGGCAAGGGCACGAAAACAAGAATAGAACAGTCTTCGACATGCTGCATATGGCCACCATGTCCGTGTCCTTGCTGTAAATCCTGCTAGGGACCATCTTTTGTGTGTCATGCCTTTTCCAGCATTAATACTTTTGTGGCATGTTGTTCAGGAAATACTGAATATATAGAATAACTGAAAAGGTTTAACATATGGAATGAAAGTCTGAATATAGAAGAAGAAGAATATTTGTTATTGCCATACACAGCATACAGCACACAACAAAATTATATTGACACTGATATATACAGGCCCCCTAAGCAATTCACACATACATAGGGGCCCCGTAACATGCAACATTACCTGCTGTCACATACATTGTACTAACAGATTGTTTTTCCTCACTTAACAGGACCCAGTCAGGCCTGACATACAAAGGGGCTTTAAAAAGTCGATGGAAAAAGGACAGTTGGAAAAAACTGTTTAAGTTATGATGATTATTTTCAGCTGTCCACAAAATACAACCAATAATAATGTTCGATCTCACCTGTGAAAAGTAATCCCGTGACCCCTGTTGTCAGTCATTTGATGATTTGCACAGAAATCCTCTGCACAGAGCTCTGACAGCTCCACTTCCTGTCTGCTTCAGTTCATGTTTACAGGGAGGATGACTGGACCAAGATGGCGGCGTCTACTCTTTATTATGTCTATGGTATTGACGGCGATACAGAGTGAGTAGCACAAACCAACTTACTGTAATTCCTCGGCCATTTACGCTAGCGATGTGATTCCAGCTGATTCTGAAAGCCAACAAGTGGAGTGTTTCATATATATTACATATATTACAGTAGTAATGCAGGGGAATGGAGTCATACCGTGACATGCAGCATTCTGTATATTACCTACATTACGGTAGTGTACGGAAGCTCACCTTGTCGACTTTCAGAACCAGCTGGAATCACATCGCTGAGGCTGAGGAATTACAGTGATTTGATTGACACGTCACTTCCTGTCAGCAGCTAAATGTTCGGGGTAAAAGGGTTAAGTTGACCTTTTCCCCTTTGCAAAGAAGCTCTGCATAGACGTTTGTATTTATACTCATTTTTGCTAATCTCTGGGCTTATCTTTTGGTAATGTTTCTGACCAGGACAAGTGTATTGACGAATCAAGAGGCACAGGCGAAACTTAGGCCATTTTTCAAAATAAAACGTCTTTCAGACTCAAATAGTCAGTACAATGGAAATTATATAAATTATTTATTCTTTCTATGTGACCCGGTAACAAATGCCTCACAGACCGGTACCGGTCCGCGGCCCAGTGGTTAGGGACCACTGAATTAAATGATTATTTGACAGAATTGTGTTTTGTGGATTTCAAGTTGAATCTCTCAGTTTGACCGAAAACCTCCACACAGAGAAATGTGATAAATACAAGTTGCTTTCTTCCATTTCATCATATAAACTCAGACTTGAGAATGACAATTTCAGTTCAGATGAGAAGATAATTACCACTTTCATGTTTGTAGGAGGCACCAGTCAAGAAGCTGGTTAGTGTAGTACAAAGACAGAAACCAATTAACCTGGTTCTGTTCGAAGAGAAAATAAGTCATTCTGTTAATATATATGGACAAGGTATAAGGTGTTAATTAGTGAGCTTTAAATGTGCTGAGAGGAAGATTTTTTTTTCCTTCTCGTCTCCTACAGCTACAACCCCGATACTGTACATAGTGTACACACATCATCAATCTTCTCCTTTGACTCAAGCATATTTGCGTAAATGTCAAACATTTACTTTAAAGGGAAAATTAGAAGCACTGTTGATCTGCCCTTGGGTCACTGTACCAAAGCAGCACATCCAGTCTGTGGGTTTCAGTCATCCCTGCAGGGGTGATAAGTCAGCAGTGACCACTCCAGCTCTCCAAATTTATCTGCCCGGCGCCACGTGAAGTCATAACTCACGCTGCTTCTTCATTACCTGGGATCTTGTAGCGCCCGGACCGGCTTTGTTCTGCGGTGCAGGGCGTCCATTAATCCCACACGGCTATAATCTCCACTATCTTAATGATGCCACCAAGAAAGACAGAGACAGAGGAGCAGGTGTAGACAATAGTTTTTATACTGTTAAAATGTGATGAACCATGGAAACACTTCTTGTTATCTCACTTCCTGTTTCCAATCAAAGGGCTTGGAGAGCTCAGGTTGTTGCAGTGGAAACAGAACTAACTGTTACTTACTGTTTTGGTTGAAAAGCTCGTTTTAATTTTCTCAGTTTATATCCACAGGTAAGTTAGTGACTCTCACTTTTAAGAGGCTTTTTTTTTTTTTTTGGTCATGCTTCAGTAATGCTGGTAACAGAATGCAGAGGCACAGATGCACAGAGCAGGAATATTTTTAATACAGTTTTGGCAAAGTTACATATTCAAACAGACAAGCCAGCAAAAATAGCTATGTGGCAACAATAATAATAAAATATATTTTATTGTTCAGGTATGAAAACTCACTGACTCTTGAGAGAAAGTCCAGTCCCAGTGATGGAGGGATGAGGCAACACTGATTTTAGTTGTGTCCCTGGATAAATGTGCTAAACAGCTGCTGTTTATTAATGACATTCATACAAAGATAAAAAGGAGAGTCATTATAAAATATTTTTAAGTGGTTGTGATTATGTTAACAACAGTCATATCAGTTTGAATGTTATTTAACAGCATATGTTGCATGTAAAAGTCTGATAATCATCACTCAGTGGAACATGACACCGTGTGACAGATGCTGAGTCATTTCCTCCCAAACTGCAGATGCATCTGTTAAAAGTGAAACATTGATTTAATAAGGGGAACAGTCTGGAAATGACAAATCACATTTACATGATTGCCTTTGTGTCAGTGTTGAGGATGGTTATTTAGCTGTTTCAAAGTTAAAGCCCCTTCTCATACTGCATGTTTTTGCCTTAGTTTGATTTGTTATTTATCTATAGATCACAATTATTAATATTCTTTATGTATTTATTTTCAAGGGATAGTTTATTATCCAAGGAACAAATGATCTGTCTGAAAAGAATCCTCAAATCCCAGATAATCCCTGTTATCTAGTGTTGTAGTACTCGAGATCAGTCTTGGTCTGGAGACCAGTCTTGAGACCACTTTAAGGGTCTCGTTACCATCTTGAAATCGAAGGCATTTTTACTCGGACTTGTTTTGGTCTCGAACAGAGTGGACTCGGGTTTTTGGATCAAGACCGGTCAAGACCAGACCAGCACCACTGTGATAAGTGAGAAAAGTAGAATGTACCTGCTGCCTTCCAGGTGTCATGTGGACTTTGTGACACCCAGAGTGACATGCCCCCTGTACACAGAGAGTGGATGAAGACGACTGGAGACGCTAGGAAAATTTGCTTTTACATAAATGCAACAGCAACAAAAAATAACTTAATTAAAGAAAATTATACTGGTCATTTGGTTCTGTTTTGTTGTGATTTTTCTTTGACATATACAGTCGTGGTCTCGTCTCGATAACGTCTTGGTCTTGGTTGGTACGGTCTTGACTACAACACTACTATTATCTGTTCGAATGCAAAAATGTTTTCACAAGATAGTGTTGCTATTTCACCACAAGAGGGCAACAGTGTTCAGTCTGCAGCATCAGTGTAGCTGGATCAGGCCTGGGTGGCAGAGGGCTCTCTAGTTTGTATCTTACTTTCTCTACATTCCACAGACAGGCAGACATCTTTGATATCCGAGGCTCTGTGAAATCCATGCACTGCTGATACATCATTACACTGCGGCACAGTGATACGACCAGGAAGACAGTTTACAGCCAATAGTCAGTCATGACTTAAATACATCTTTTGGCACATTTCCTCCCAAATGCAACATAGGCACTTTTTTTTTTTTGTCTTAAATATAGTTATTCTGACTGACAGGAGCTTGTTGCCAAGCCAACCTCAATCCAAAAAAAAAGGAGACATAAAAAAACCTCCTTCATCTCTCAAAGAGAAAAAGATAAGCTTTCACTGACTTCAGCTTATTCCATTTTGTATTTCATTTCTGCTGCATGGAAATAGGTGGAAGCAGTCATTCATTTTCATTTCAGATAATTGGATTCTCAGGAAATGGATTTTCTGCTAAACTCTGCTTTAAAATACAAGAAATAAAATAAATCCGAAAGCATTTGTTTACTGTTTAATTTATTCCAAAAAGCCCCGACGTCACTCAGTACGTTACACTAGCTGTAAAATTGAGAAAAAAAATCTATAACTATTGCATAAAACATTTGTCGAATAGGTTGATGTGATTCTACTGATGGCTCGAAAAGGTTCATCAGTATAAAATTACCAGAGGGTGAGAGTAACTTGCTATTTTGAGTTTAATATCTCCCCCCAGCCCCATGCTACTTTTTAATGCTTCACATGCCTGCAGTGCAGAACCTCCCCTGCACCTTCTTGCACAGCACGACTCCTCTGTTTGCCTTGCATTCGGCTCCACCACCAAGCCTGATATCCTACAAGGGTAAACACAGAGAAAGGT
Organism: Pseudochromis fuscus; assembly: GCA_900323345.1. Lineage (NCBI taxonomy): Eukaryota > Metazoa > Chordata > Actinopteri > Pseudochromidae > Pseudochromis > Pseudochromis fuscus. The sequence goes on along the minus strand of OOFC01015687.1, from coordinate 16,451 downwards.
CAGGGAGGTATTGACAGGGCTCTGCTTAGGACGGTGACATTTGAGCCCCTGAGCGTGTGTTTTATTAAGTGTTCAATATCTCCCGGACGTGACACGGGGACTACATGCGGATGAGTGTTACATATCCAAGATAGCGGGTCAGCGGGTAATTTGCCGGCGGGGATCAACCTGTGACGGGACGCACGCGGCCGACCTCAGGATGGAGACGGAGGTGTTTGGTCACTGAAGCTGGTGTTAACAGATTGTTGCCTTGCAGAGCAGCATGCTGGTCATAAAGACAATCCCCGGGTCCAACTCCTCTGCCAACACCGTGACCTTTTGAGGCCATTTTTAACAAATGCTTTGTGAGTGTAATGTGACACAGAGGTTCTTACCCTTTAATTATCACCACATTCAACTTCAAGTACAGCCAGTTCTCTATAAGTGTTTGGATTTATGCAAATTGTCTTGTTATTAATATAATATGTCCATGTTTCTCAAATACCAGTACGGTGATTTACTTTTATTTTTTCATTTTTGTTTCTAAAACCATTTCTCTAGTGTCATAAGATTTCTTGCTTCCCATGTAGAGTACAATGATTCTACAATTTGTTACTTATACCAACCTTGATTATTGTATTATCGCTGCACTAGTTTTTAGTAGGGGTGGGATTTTAAAGCATTAATTATGATTAATTACAAAAAAGTAACGAAGTAAAAGAAAATTAACGTATTTAATCACAGTTTGTGTTTCAAACAATGCAGAACATTTTTCAGTGAACGATTTCGTGATACACCGATTACTCGGATGCACAGATCGGACAGGAATCAGATGAAAGTGCAATTTGAGCCTGAAATGACCATTTCCGTTTGTTTTACTAGGAGAAGAAAGAAGCAGAAATTGCACTTTGTTGAATTTTTATTTATTTATTTCTTTACCATTTAAAGTTAATACTGTTCTGAATAAAGTATTTAAAGTACCGTATTTTCCGGAGTATAAGCCACTACACTGTTTTCCAACGCTTTGAACTTGAACACCGGTGTTTCTCATGTATCGACGGCACGAAGCTCGTTAGCTTTTTACAAGCTAGCAAGCTCCGTGCCGCTGATACATTTAGCCTCGTCACATCAGACCCAGTCAGAGTGGACCACATGAAACTGTTTGAATAAATTCAATAGCGGCTTATAGACAGGTGCGCTCAATAGTCCAGAAAGTACGGTACTTAAAATGGTACTTTAATGTTTTGTCTGTTCAATTTTGGCCAGGGATGTTTTCTATTCACTTTTCCACTGTTTTGAATTGAGATGCAGTTAAACGTAGTTTTCCAGACATTAAAAGAGCTGAGTTTACAATATGCATGTCTGTGTCTGTAATTTGATTCAGTCGACCACTAAAATCCATTTAAATAAAATAAAGTTGCATTTTGAGGCAATTAATCAAGATTAATTAATTAATTACAAAGCCTCTGATTAATTATATTATTATTTATAATTGAGTCCCACACCCCTAGTTTTTATATTATATAATTATTTCCTGGTCTTGAAAAAACAACAACAAAATCTGCAGCATTAGTTTATTTCATGAGAACCTGACACTCTCCTTCAGAGAATCAATGAGCACATATCTGAGCTGCACACACTTCCCAAAAACAGGACTCCTACAAGAATCCCTTTCAATGTTTGCTGAAGTTTGATTGAACATAAACACAGGAATTAACTGCCTGTATCAGCTATTTGCTGGAGACTCGACTGCTAAATGTAGCACATTACTCCATGGATCATTATGAAGATGGTTATAAAAAAAAAATTAAAAAAAAGTGTCTGATGATCGGCCATGTTTGTTATAACTGAAGCGCTCATACTGACAACTGGGGGAACTTTTTCCTAGCCTGAGCAGGACTTTCTGATGCCAGACTTGGAGAATCCTGGATGTGGTTACTCCCAGCAGTGAACAGCAGTCAGCTTTCCATACCAAAGTCAGAGGCCACTACAACCAGTCAACATTATTTTTACTTGCTGGGTATCGTGTTTGCTATGATGTAGCTGCACAAACACAGGGTAAATGAGAAGCTATCCACAGGCTGTAAACAAACCAGCATGTGAAGATGAATATGCAGCAGACCTAATGCACAGTGATTTGGTCCCTGCAGGAGATCCCCAGAGTATTTAGTAAAAGTGGACGCTCCCAGCAGCTAATTAGTATGTTTACTTTTGGGAAAATTTGAAAAATAATTTTAAGTTTTTTTGGGCAAAGTTTTTAAATTATAGTTTAAGGTTTTACTCAAATGTTTGCTGCTTTGCTTTGTGCATGTATCTAAAAGCCAAGAGTTTGGTCTATGTTGATTGTTTGGAGTCAGAAGTGACCATATTTGGATATGATGGGAGGGGGGTCTAACCTTTGACCACACTTGTTGATCAAACTAACCCCACCCCTTACATATTCCTCCTTTTGAAGACTAATATCCATTTAAGGTTTCTTTTTTTCAGATGGACCACCAGGTCAAAAATAAGATCCAACTTTTAATTAAAGGCAACTGGAACCAGAGCTTTTTGTAGCCAGCATCTAGTGGCCATTGAGAGTATTGCACTTTGTTCACTTCCACATTGACCTCATTTGAGGATGGTTGCTTCCTCCATTTCAGAATACAGTCTACGGTTTAGTGTGATCTCTACTTTCCCCTAATCATTACATTGAACTACCGTATTTTCTGGAATATAAGCCGCTATTTTTTTCCGATGCTTTGAACTTAAACACCGGTGTTTCTCATGTATCGGCGGCACGAAGCTTGTTAGCTTTTTACAAGCTAGCAAGCTCCGTGCCGCCGATACATTTAGCCTCGTCACATCAGAGTGGACCACATGAAACTGTTCGAATAAATTCAATAGCGGCTTATAGACAGGAGCGC